>PVLA01008170.1:0-92718 GCA_004027455.1 Hydrochoerus hydrochaeris
CACCTGCCTGGTATAAGGTCATGAGTTTGATCCCCACTACCTAAAAAAGAAACAAAACAAAACAAAGCAAGAAACAGTATCTTAAGAGTCAATGCATGGGCCAGGGATTTAGCCCAGCAGCCTAAGCGCCTGCCTCAGAAGTGCAAGATCATGAGTTCGATCCCAGGTACCAAAAAAAAAAGGGGGGGGGAGGGAGGAAGAAAGGGAGGAAGAGAGAGAGAAAATGCACACTTGTTAACAAAGTGCAAGATCTATTATATTAAATAATACACAGTCACATTTTCTAAATACAAAGGCTACCTTTGACAGAGACCCACATAAGTCACAAGCTGTTAAGAGTGGTATCACTAGCCGGGTGTGATGGCTTACACCTGTAATCCCAGCACTCGGAAGGCTGAGGCAGGAGGATATTTGTGAGTTCGAGCCCAGCCTAGGCTACAGAGTGAGCTCAAGGCCAGCCTGAACTGCAGAGCAAGACCCTGTCTCAAAAAAAAAAAGAGTGGTATTACTGCCAGAGATATAGCTCAGTGGCACAAGTGCCTGCCTGGCAAGCATGAAGTCTTGAGTTACCTCAAAAGCTATAGGTCCTTTGTGAGACTGCAGAACTGTAAGCTTACTTTGTGCATAGCCTTATGTTCAGTGCTCCAAAGAACAAAGATGAATAGCTCAAGCAGTCCACTATCGTAAAAGTGGTAAAAACTGTATAAAAGATTACATGAATGACGTTGCCTCAGAATTGAAATAAAGCGACCAAATTCAGGAAAAAGTAACCAAAGGCTTCTTCAGGAAATCAGGGCTGAAACTGTACATACATGTACATAGGTGGAATTTCTGAATTATTGAGGATAACGTACATTTTTCAAATACTCCCTGAATTATTATGTGAAAAGGGGAGGGCCTTACTGGATATAAACAAATTAAATAAGGAAAATATCTATGTATAAATACAACCTAGAAGACTATTTGGCACTTTCAGTAAAACTTAAAACATGTGAGCCTAAGGCTTAGCAGTTTTACATCTAGGAACGTATTTTCTAGTTATATTTGCAAGTGCACAATGATTCATCACAGAAGAGGATACTCACTGTAGCCTATGTATAACATTTTAAACCCCAGTGTTTAAATGAAATAATATTCAGTAACCTTTTAGGTATAGTGCTGCAAGTCTAATATCAAACATAAGAAACACAAATATCCAAAACTAATTCTATAAGACAAGGTGACCCGCACAAATCAGGAAGTCAAAAAGCAATCTCTAAACCTATACCTGATTCACTGCAAACAAACTATTGCTTTAAAAACTGAGAAAACAACTGGATATAAACAGGGGCACTCACTCTTAATCATTACTGACTGATCCTGATGGTACCTGAGCTGAGAATACAGCAGTGTGTAACTTAACATGACTCACAAGTGTCTCATTTACCCTCCAAGGGCACTAAAATAACCTATGGTCTACAAAATCTCTCTCCTAAGTATCTTTTGATTTAAATTTTCAGCTTCCATCTTCTACAACTGAAAAAAGGCAGAAGAATCTATAAGAGTATTTTTAAATAATCAGATGCAACACAAAAGTGGAGGCTTTTATGCCTAACAAAAATCATTAAAGCCTTTTAGAGTGCTCCCTGCAGCAGCACATATACTAACACTGGAATGATAACAGAGATTAGCGAGGATGACCTGCAAATTTGCGAAGCATTCCATATTTTTAAATTACACTATTAATCTCTGTTAGCCCAACAAAAAGAACAGTTTGGGCTTTCATTGATCATTTAGAAACTACTTTGAAAACAGTAATACACAACATATTAACTATTGTTAATTCCCTAATATTCTGTTTTGAAATTCTGTATCATCATTTTTTACCTATGTTTTTGTTTTGTTTTTTAAAAAAGAGCCTTTAAGGAAAAAAGTTAAAAAGCTCAACTTTTATGACACAAAAAAAATTAAAAGTATTAAATTTTTTTGAAAATCAAGTAATAAAGCAGGAAGGAATATTTGGAAGTAGCTGTGGACAAAGGACAAATGCCTTTACTAGTCAATAGGTCCTTGCCAATAAAAAAAAGACAAATAACCAAGTAGGAGAGGCATGAAAATTTCCCAAAAGAGCTAAAGGAAACTGAGACAAGTGCAATCACAACCTTTAAAAATTAAAACACAAAACAAAAATAATGACACATCAGACCATGGGGAGAGCGAGAAAGGGAGGGAGGGAGAGCAGGATCACAATCACATGGTGTCTCATCATCACCATCGGTGGTGGTGGGGACGCAGCTCACCCACAGAGCACTGCCTAATGCGCAGGGACGCTGGGTTTCTTCCCCAGCACCACAGAAAAGAAATGGATATGCCATTTCACTTCCAGGAGTTACAGTGAAAAAAATCTCCACCTCACAAATAATGTATACATTATCTGCCAGAATAATTTCTAATATCATTAAAAAGTGAACACCTATCATCAGGAGAGTAGAAAAGGAAATTAATGATGCATCCAAGGAGATACAAGAACAATCCCTACTCAGTTTTGTTTTGTTTTTTGTTTTGTTTGGTACTGGAAATCGAACTCAGGACCTCGTGCTTGCCAGGCAGGCGCTCATGCCATGAGCAACATCCCCAGCCCAAGAACAATCACTAAAGTTATGGTAAAGTCTCTTTCCTTAAGGAAAGATGGGAACAGTGCAGCTAAGAAGACTGAAAGCAGTAGCTGTGGGACATAACACACACTTCACCGTGGCACGTGAGCTGCCCTACATGCCCTGTAAACCAGGGTGTGAAGAAACATTCTGAACAGTCACTTAAGGAAACATTGGTTTAGCATGAGGGAAAGGGCCATTCGTTGTCTACATAATACACTGTCTTACCTGGTGTTTTGTTTTTTAATGGCTCTTTTGTTGGGTTTGCCAGTACTGAGGATTGAATCCAGGGCCTCTGCATTGAGCCACACCTTTCCTACATTTTATTTTTGAGATAAGCTCTCACTAAGTTGCTGGCCTCCATGTTTCACTCCTCTTAACTCATTCTCACCTGTGTGTGTTACTGTGATTGGCAGTGTTAGAATTACAGAAATAAAGATTTTAGTGTAAGGTTCTAACTGGAAAAAGAAAAGTAGGTCTTACTAGGAAGATGTGGCTTTAAAATGCAAACCTTCAAATCTTTCTGGTATATACATTACCCAGGTCAGGAAAATCCCCACCAAAATGTCAGTTTTCTTGAGACTTCACAGCCAGCTGGGATACAGGACTTCAAGAGAGTCCAGACTCTCAGGACATGAGCATATCACATTAAAATATAAGTTCAACACTAACAATCTTAAAGCTCTACTTTAAAATACAGCTATAAGGATTGGAAGTCATAAATGAATAACGCATTGGATAAAATTTTTCCATGGCTATTTTGTTTCTAAAATTACAAAGATTCATAACTTTTAAATGCACCCCCGAAAGTCACTGCTTCTTCCATATGAGGACAAAAATAATTTTTGGATTTCAAGACACAGGTTTTCAAGGGACTTGAAAGCTAAGGAAAAACATACCTTCTAGGAGCATTTCTGGAATGTCTGCTTGGTATCTAGGACCCACTCTGATTTCACCTTTGTCAGCTAATAATGTTTTCACTGAGGGGTCATAGACCAATGAGTAGAAAAAAGTGTCCTGGAAAAAAATGACAGAGAATACCTAGTAAACAATTTCTTCTACTTCCTATAAAGCAATAAAATCAATGTCACAATAATGAAAACAAACTTCAGAGTGGTGAATAAATTCATAAATCTTTAAGAAGAGTATGGTGTTACTGTCATATAAAGTAGTGTTAAATAATGTCAAAAGAAACAGCTTTAAATAAAACAGACTATAAAGTTTTACTGTGTGTTTCAGTTTGAAAGAAAACCATTAACTGCTCTAAGAATTTTGAATAGCTAACAAAAATCAAACCACTCAAAGATAAAACCCCTAAAATCAAATACTGTATCTGCTAACCAATAAAATCCACACCAAATGTCAGGGATGCCTCTGTGGATACCAGGCACTTTTATTCTTGAAATGTCCCTCACACATTTTAGTTGAAAATTGTAAAGGCACATTTATAACACATTTACAACATAAGAGATGAACTTATAAGAAGTTTGTCAATATCACTGCAGAAATTTAACATTAATTATGACTGTAACCCTTCCCACTTTGAAGGACACATGTCTACGGAGATAGGCGTATAAACACAATTAAGCACACATCTCTACAGTCTAAAAATCCCAAGCCTTAAGTGCCCTGGAAGTACTGAGCCTCGTGGGTAAAAATGATCTGGTCACCAGGCTTCTGATTAATTCTGCAAAGCTACTGGAACACGAAACAGAAAAGTCCTATCTTCTGCTTCCCGTCAGGATTCAGAAACCGTCTACTGCAAAATTCTTCATTATACATAGAAGTGTTATATTAACCATCAGCAAGTCACCAAAGACCAGTCAACCTAGCTAGCTGCAAGAAGAGGTATCTATCAGACTACAAAAATCTCTCTCCTTTTAGGCTTACTATAACCTACAGTATACGGAGAAAGGAATAAAAAGTTATTCCATCCAATATGAAATTCTGCATTATATTTTAACAATGAGTCACTGTCAGGAGGAAAGATTAAATAACTGTTAAAAAGGAAATCAAAATGTGATGTTTGTGCATAGCTTAAAATGCTACAGAGGAAAAAAAAACGCACGAATATACAAACTTATTCTCCTTTACAGAGAGAATGGTCAGTATGTACACCTAGGTTTCATTGGCCATTTTGCTTTGCAGATATCAGCAATAAAGACTATTAGTTAGGAACTCAAGATATTGCCACTGACTCATCATCAGATTTAAAAGCAGAAGCATTTCAGGTCACTTTTAATCTGTAAAATTTATTAACATGATACTACAATTTTAAAGAGGGCCTTGCCATAATCCATACAAAAATGAAATAAAAACATTACTTAGGTTCAAAAACATGATTAGCTATGTTTAGTTTACACAGACATTACAAAAAGCACAGGAAGGGTCTATGGTGGGGGAGGTGCCAACGGCCTTCCCAATGACCTACACCTGCTCCCTCCCCCTTTTCCTGCTGTCAGGGTCTAGCTAAGTTGCTAAGGTATCCACCAAGGCTCAACACTGATCCTCCTGCCCTCGACTTCCAGAGTGCTGAGATTATAGGTGACATGCAAATTTCAAAAACAGAGTTCAAGTTAAAAATGAAGACACTACAAGTTTGTTCTTTGGGTTACCATCATCAAATATGCCTATCTCAATAATATGACTAAGAAAATGGACAGATCTCTCAAGAATGGTCATGTAACAACAGTATCACAAAACTAACCACCACCAAGTATTTTTCAATTTGACTAAAGTATATTGCAAAAGATGTCTCCTTTTTCTTCCCTCCTGCAAAGACAGAGACCCATACAAACAGATTGGTTTCTTTTTTTGAGACAAGGTCTTGCTGTATATCCAGGATAGCCTCAAATTTGCTACAGTCCTCCTGTCTTAGCCTCATGAATGCTGGGATTACACAGGAATGTGTCTCCACGCCCAGCTACAAACTGGTTTATAAAATACACTGACAGAGGTCACTTCCTACTCTAAAACCTGATAAAGACTAAATGGTTAAAAATCAAGTGTACAGCGTGAACTTCAAAAGATCTTTACTAATTTCCATCAACTAAAATCCTTAGTGTACAGAATAAATTGGAAAAGATTCTCCCCTCTCACCCCCAGCACTGGAGCCCGAAGCTGGGGCCTCCTGCACACTAGACAAGTCCTGTACCACTGCGCTACATCTCTAGTCCTCCATTTTCATTTTATACATTCCTCTTTTAGGCAGCTATACCAATAAAATATACTGAAACATACTATTTTTAATTTCTACTTCTGTGAACAAGTACTGATTTCTAAATATTGTCACTATCAATCACTGCTGTGCATACTGATGATAAAAACCTATCTTCTATAATTCCAAGCCTAAGTTATAAAGACTACTGTTTAAGTGCCTTGTATTTTTTTAAATTTTGTATTAGACATTCTAACAAATAGCTTCATGCATATGTATCAAAGCTTTCTGCTATGTTTTCTTCATTTGCGATAAGGGAACAACACTTTTGAGTAAAGAAATAATTTTTTAGACTATATATACTTAATTGTTTAAAAAGAAAAAACACAGTAAAATAAAGAATTTGGGGAGCAGCTCAGCAGTAGAGCACTTGCCTGGTTCTGTCCCCAGTACTGCTCCCTGATAAAGGAGAAAGGCATAAAACAATATATTAAATACTAAAACATGAGTCCCATAATACAAATGATAATGTTTTAAAGATTATCTAAAATTATGCATAAGGTGGAATGTTCTACTACAAGAATGTCCTCTTTATAATGAAGTTTATACAACTCATTAAATATATTTCTTGTTTGAAATTTGTGGAAGAAATATTTTAAACTAACAAACTTCATTAGGATTTCAGAAAGAGAATACACCAACAATGGCAAAATTTTCCTGGAAAAAGTCTTTTAAAAAAGACCCTACCCCTCTTGTGGAGACAGGATCTCACTATGTAGTCCAGGCTAGCCTAGAACTCTCAACAATTCTCCTGCCTCAGCCTTTCCAGTGCTAGAATTACAGGCATGTGCACATAAATGGTGAAAGCCATTCATTTTTTAAAAATGAAAACTAAACTGGGTACAGAGACCCATACTTGTATCCCAGCCACTTGAGAGGCTGAGGTAAGGGTATCATAAGTCATTTGAGACCAAACCGGGCAGCTTAGACCCTGTCTCAAATAAAATAGGTCTACAGATGTAGCTCATTGGAAGAGCGCCCTTATGGCCAATCCTTAGTACGTTAAAAGTGGAGTGGTGAACAAGTACAATGATAAAGCATTTTTTTTCATGAAGTCAAAAGTATTTACCTAAATCATTTGCTATAGGTTTATAAAGCCTTTTACTGGTGACTGAAAAACAATTTTGCTCTTAGCTCACCAAGCCAGGAAAACAAAAAACTCATTCTAGTCATTACGCCTTTATTACAACACTTTTTAAATAGTGCAGTAAGACCTTAGTACACAAGGAAATAGGTATGAACTTCAGCAACAGGAAAATACACAAAACAAGAATGACTGTGAATTACCTCTTTGTCAAGATATGACAACACGGATTCTGTCTCATTTAAAAGCGCAACACTGCACTTTCCCCTGTAGAAAGAGAAAAAATATGAACAAATGTGATTGCTTACCTTCACAAGACATATACAAAAAGTTAAGAATATTCCAATTGTAGGATTAAATACTAGATGGCAATTAGGAACATAATTACATGTACATTTTTTAGATTATTTTGACTTGCTTTCTAACCCTGGTACCTGGTTATCCATGAAACAAGGGTCGGTCTCTCCCCCCCCTCCACCCCCAAATAAAACTCACAACCTCACACTTGCCAGGCAGATTCTGTGCTGCTGAGCTACATCCCTGGCAACAAAGCCATCTTTGAAGGAAACTACAGAGAGCCCAGCCTGGAGAAGGAATGGAGGTGAACAGTAAACCCACACAACATGCATTTCATTGGTAATTCCTAATCAAAGGAGAAGAAAAGGAGGATGATGAGACCTTCAGATTAAGATTCTGAAACCATAAATAGGTATAAGGAAAGCCATGTAAGAGGCTGGATGCCTGCAATACCAGTTACTTGGGAGGCTGAAGGAGAAATCTCAGTTTAAACCTAGTCCGGGCAACTTAGCAAGATCTTGTTTCCAAAAAATATAAAGGTGGTTCAGTGATCTCTGAGCTCAATTTCTAATACTGCCCTCCTCCAAGTATTATCAGATAATTTTATACAGGGAATCCTCACACAAAGATATAATCATCTAAACTGTTCCTAAAATAATATTCAAATTTTGGCCAGGTATGGTGTTATATACTTGTCTGTAATCCCAGCACTAGGAAATCTGAGGCAGGAGAATTGTTTTGAGTTCTATGCCAGACTGGGCTACATAGTGTATTCAAGCCCAGTCTAAGCTACACAGCAAGATCCTGACTTAAAAAAAAAAAAAGTAATAATAATTTCTTAAGCAATCAATGTACATAAGAAGTGAAAAATAATACATTCATACCATGATGTAAATATCTCATCTTTACCAAAACTGCTATAAAAAGTAGTCAAACTTTAAACACAATAAACTACTATATACAAGGAACAAAATGAAGGTATACAAATTCAAGGACCTTGAGGTACCATTTACCTCTGGTCACAACTTTCGGTGTGACTCCACAAGTGACGATCTATTTTAAAATAGCTTGTTCTGATTTTGGGAAAAATTACAGTTATCCAGATAAGAAGACAATTCAAATATTTTCAAAATTATTCTCACTACCTTGAAAAAAACTCACTATAGCTCCAATTTTAGCTATTTTAAACTATTCAGGTTTTAGATATTGACCAGGACACACAAAATAACTGAAATGCCGTAATGGCTGGCTGGGGGTGTGGCCCAATAGTAGAGTACTTGCCTACCATGCACAAAGCCCTGCTCACCTAGCACCAAAAATAGAAACACTTAAAATGTCATATCATTTGATTTTTCTACACAAAGTCACGAAAGTCTCACCAAAACAAATACATCACATAAGAAATAAGAATTTATGCTTTGATTACCACAGCAAAGTACAATTCAAAACAAAACAAAAAAAAATGACTGAAAGCAACATAAAATACAAAAATTAAAATGCTAACAAATTAATCAAAAAGTTTTTGAAACGTTTGCAACACTATACACCCTTGAATTTTAAAAAAATAATTCTTGTCACAATCTGGGCACTGTGTTACATTCCTATAATCCCAACACTAGGGAGGCTAAGGCTGGAGGAATCAGCAGGAGATCAGGCCAACCTGGGCAACACTCTGAGTTCAAGGCCAGTCTAAAACGCACCACAATGCCTTACCTACAAAAATTTTAAAAAAGGAGGAAAAAAAGAAAAAGAAATCCTCTAATGAAAAAAAAAAAATCTCCAATCAGGCATGGTGGCACACACCTATAATCCCAGCACTCCGGAGGCTGAGGCAGGAAGAGTTGAAGACCAATGGTTGCATGAACTCAAAGCCAGCCTGAACTACACAGCAAGACTGTTTCAAATAATAATAACGATTTCTTTGGATTAATCTCCCTTAGGTTTCTCTGAGAACTTATGGTTATTTCTCTGTCAAATTTCTATTTGGTCAAGGGACAAGTTAGAAGAGTTTATTTCTCTAATGTCTTTTATTTAAGTATATTAGTGAAGCAGAAAAACTGACATTACTACTTCATCATATATAACAACACTGAAAGTCAAAAAATACCTGATGTGCTCATACAAACCACAGAAGGCCAACCAAGGACATCGCTCTGATGCTGATATATACGAGCTGGCACAAACAGCCACCGGATCAGTGACGGTGAGCTCGCACAGGCAGCGTGCTGCAGGAATGCACCCAGCTTCTGGCAAAAGTCTACGTGTACTCTCTTCCCTCAACAGCTAACAAAGCAGTCATACTAAATCACTAGATGAAATAAAGGTTTTTGTTTAAAGATCTTTAAAGTTGGGTCTGCTGGGTTTCATGGATAAGTGCAGAACCTACCGAAGCTTATTTTAGAGATTCCTAGTCGCTTCAATAGCCACTGGAATTTGAAGGACAAATAGACACTAAAAACTCATACAAACAATACACCATACTTAAAAGTCTCTTCTATATTGTCTTAAATGATAAAATTTAAACTAACAAATATATATATTTTTTCATTCATTCATTCAAAGCTAGTCATGGTAGCTAGTTTATATCTGTACTCCCAGCACTCTGGGAGGCTAACACAGCTCAAGTGCTAAATTCAACCCCCTGTCCTGGGCAATATGCCAAGACTATGTCTCAAAATAAAAAATAAAGGGCTGAGGGGTAGAGCCTGGTTAGGTGGCACATGCCTGTAATCTCAACTCTTGGGAGATTTGTGAGTTCCAGACCAGCCTGGCCTACATAGTTCACAGCCAGCCTGAACTATGTAGCAAGACTCTGCCTGAAAAAAAGAAACAAAGAATGAATGAATGAATGAATGAATGAATGAATAAAGAAAAACCAAAGAGGTGGAGGAAGCTCAATGTAAAGATCCTGGGTTCAATCTCTACTACCAAAATAACAAAACAAAAAAATAACACAAAAGCTGGTTTTACTATTTCATTCACAGCCCAAGATCAGCAAACCAACAGAAGGATTCTCGGCCAAACTAGAACACAAATTATTTTGGGGACTGCAGATTTTAAGCAAAGATGAAAAGATAATAAGGATTTTAGTTTTAAAATTTCTTTAATGTAACTAGATCATATTTTTCCCAAATTAAAATAAAGATCTAACACTTAAATTCTTCATGTACATATATTAACAGCTAAGAAAGTAAAAAGATTTTAGGCAGAATAATCTTACAAAGTAAATACGAATATGTAATGAATACACGTACTACCATGCCAAAAGTTGTTCATAAAAATAAGAGATTTAAAGCACGGACTTCTGTTACGCCTAACAAATTTTGGCTCATAGATTTAAAAAAAATTTTTTTTAGCTAACTCAACCAAGGGTACTGTTATCTAAATGATTTATGCTGAACCTGGAGTAATGAACCTATGCCTGTGTCACAGTATTTTAATTCTTAAAGAGTAAAGACTCAAACACAATATAAATCACATCAAAGACCTTAACCCAAAGCAAGATTATCCCAGGGCCATATAACCATATTGTTTTCCACACAAAACCACAAAGAAGTGTGCAACTGTCACAGAAAAATACATTCCCTACAGCATTCAAAAGCTGTTGGAAGTCTACTGTTTCAGAGAATACATAGAGACTTTACATACATAATTGTGACAAACACAGCCTCTTGTTCAATGAAAGGGGACAACCAGGGTGGAATCTACTATTGCTTAATACTACATTCAAAATAACCCTAGACTCAAAATCAGTGCATACAGGGCTGGAAATGTAGCTTAGTCCTTGAGCACATGCTTAGCACACACAAGGTTTTGGGTTCAATTCTCAGCATTCAAAAACAAATTTTTACAACAAAACTAAAAGGGAAGTGGGATCAGCCAGGCATGGTGGCACACATCAGGCTGTGATACACAGTGAGTTCAAGGTCAGCCTGAACTACATAGAGACCTTGTCTCCAAACAAACAAACAAACAACAACAAAAAAAAAAGTTAAGTGGAAGCCACATATGGTGAAAAACACCAGCAATCTGTTTCCCCCAAAGTAAGTCCCAGCCAAAAATCAGTCTTAAAAACTAAAAATAAAAAAATGCCAGTCCCAAAAAGCATATCTCCCTTCTCTTACAGAGTGGCCACTGTGCAAGAGAGTAGTGACCGCAGGTAAGGTGAGGATAAGCTGCCTGGGGCTGGCATTTCTGATCTCTAGTTTTCAAAGCTGATCGTTTCATAAGCAGGTATTTATTATTTTCAGGGAAGGGAAGTCTCCACAACTCATACTCTGAGAGCCTAAAGCAAGAGGATGGAAAGTTCAAGCCCAGCTTGGTCAACTTAGTGATTTTTCAAGACCCTGTCACAAAACAAAAAAGAGCTTGGGCAAGGTGGTGCATACCTGTAGTCCCAGTACTTGGGAGGCTGAGGGATCGCCACAGTTCAAGGCCAGCCTCAACTACACAGTAATATTCTATCTCAAAAATAAAAATAAAAACAAAAATACAACTGAGGATGTAGCTCAGTGTGAAGACCCTGGGTTCAACACCCAGTGTCAGAACAAAACAAAACCAAAAAAAACTTACCCAAAGATTTTACTTTATTTTTAATCAAAAGAGGAAGGAATTTAAATTTGTGGCCATTTCTTCACTAAATGCAGACTTTCCTTTAGTTTCATACACCTGAAGCTTGTTTAAGCTAGCACAGAAAATGCAAATTTCTTTGTACCACACCAGACTCACTTACTCTTAATGAATTTCAAGCCCATCCTGGGCAACTTGTATCTTAGCAAGACCATGTCTCAAAATAAAAAATAAAAAGGGCTGAGGATGTAAAGGCTCTGGGTTCAATCTGCAACACGGTACCACCAAAAGAGGAAAGTGAGGGGAGGCGTGCAAACACAGAAAAGCACTTTTTTTGTTGCCTGAGTATTACATTTACCATAAACTCAGAATTCTAAGCATTTATTCTGATAAAGGATAGTTTCAAAATACTAGTTGGATCCAGCATTTAATCTGAATATAATAAACAACGAAACAAAACAGGAATAAAGTTCAAAGATCCAAAATGCTTTGTGATAAGACTTCTCAACAGAAACTTGTAAAATAGATTAAAAGTGGAGGGTCAAAAGTATGAGGAAAATGATTTCCAAACCAGAATTATATGCCTAAACAAACCATTCATTAGCCTAGCATGAAAAATATTTTCAGACATGTAAACGGTAAAGTTTTACATTTTAGAAGAACAATCAAAAGGAAAAGGGAAAACTATTAACTCCAAGGGCGACTAAAGGTTTATACGAGAAAAAATATGCCAACAATATTTATTTCCTCAGGAAACAAAAAATAGTTGTGTCTCAAAAACAATGTCACACATACTGGAAACAAGCAGAAGGGAATAAGGAAGACAAGAAATTAAAGAGAGACTTCTAAAATTTAAAAATTAAGACTGGCAGTAAGAATTGTGTGGGCAAGCCAGATGCATACCCCGTCATCCCAGCCCTCTGGAAGGCTAAGATAGAAAAAGGATTGAAAGGATTAAAAATTCAAGGCTCCCTGGATAATGTAATACCAGAAAGGGCAAAGGTGGGTGGGTGGATGGGTGTAGCTTTCCTGTAAAGGCCCTGAGATTCAATCCCCAGAATCACCAAAAGAAAGGGGGCAAATTAAGATGTGTTGTATACAGGCATCAACTCCCCACAACGAATGTAATCATTATGTACTGCAAACATGTATTAATTTTTTTTAATGTTTCTTTTTTTTTTTTTTTTTTTTTGTGCGGTACCGGGGATCGAACTCATGACCTCACACTTGCCAGGCAGGCGCTTATGCCATTGAGCTAAATCCCCAGACCCTTTTTTTTAATTTTTAAAAAGAATGGTAAGTGCAAGGTCCTGAGTTTGATTCCCAGTACCCAAAAAAATAAAATAAAATAAAATAAAATAAAAGGTATGTATATGCAGATGTCACTTTCAAAGAAGTTGAAAATGATTCCAGAGTGAAAAGCAACCATATAATTGTCTTGGATATTATTAGACAACTACATACGTAATTTGATTTTTTAAAATAAGAAAAGGGAGAGAAGCTATACAGATCTGTATGAGTAACACACTACGCTATTGATGATGACGATTCTCCATCAGGTTTTTCAGCGCTGGCACTGCAGCCTGACTCCAGGGCCAAGTGAGTATTGTCAGGGCTGACCCACACAGTGCTACTGGTGGCAGCATCCCCGGCTTTTACCCAGCAGCTGAGTGACAGGGATACTCCCCCTCACCCAATGTGACAACTAAAAGTGTCCAAGAATGATCTAGTATCACCTGGGAGACAAACCGTTCTTGGGACTGGGGATATAGCTCAGTGGCGTAAGTGCCTGAATGGCAAGCACAAGATCCTGGGTTCAACTGCTGGTACCAAAAAAAAATTGATGATTGAAAACCACAGTTTTACATTATGTTATCTGTAAACCATGGCTTCTGTAACTGTCTTGGGAACATTTAAGTTTGCTTAAATAAGAAACGAATATGATTTTATGGATCATTACATAATAAAAAGGAAGGCAAAGAGATGAAAAACTCTCAACATTTCTATTGAAATAGTCCTTTTCTTTTAATATTGCTTTTAACAGATGTTAACAAAAACTAAAAGAAACTGAAAACATCTCTGAGGAGTTAAAGGAATTAAAGCTGGTAAGTTAAGTTTGGACTTAATGTCATACAGGCCAACGGATTTTGTGAAGAAAAATGAATAGCAAGATGGCCTAATCTGTAATCCCAGCACTATGGGAAGCTGAGGCAGGACAACTGCCAAGTTTGAGCTTAGCCTGGGAAACTCAGCAATTTAGGAAATTTACGAGGGAGTTTCAAAATTTAAAGGAGGGGGTTAGTGGGGAAATGGTTCAGTGTGAAGGTCCCAGTTCTGCTACATAAAAAAGAAGAGAACAGGGCCAGGAATTTAGTTCAGCAGTATAAGCATCTGCCTTGCAGGTGTGCAGTTGTGAGTTCAATCCCCAGTACCAAAAAAAGACGAGAACAGGGCTGGGGTTTTAGCTCAGTGGCACAAGCGCCTGTCTGCCAAGCGCAAGGTCATGAATTCAATCCCCAGTACCAGAAAATAAAAAATTAAAAAATTTCTTAAAAGGAGAAAGAACAGAAAACATAACAGCAAAGCAAGTAGTGTTTTGGGAAGCTCATTCTGTCCCTGGCACATGGAGAGTGCTGACTTGCTAATAAAGAAGAAACTATTATGCCAAGAATATTAGCTCAGTGGCATGGTGCCTGCCCCGCAAGTGCATGAGTTCAATTTTTAGTATAAGAAAAGAAAGAAAGAAAGAAAGAAAGAAAGAAAGAAAGAAAGAAAGAAAGAAAGAAAGAAAGAAAGAAAGAAAGAAAGAAAACAAACAAACAGTGGAAGAGGGATAAAGAGGGAAAACATCTTTCTCTTCATGCAACCAATCCCTTTTATAGAAGAAAAAAGATGGCGTATGCAGAGGGAAAGCGTCTCCTCTCAATGGCAAGACAATAAATGACACTGTTTTGAGACCCTCAGACAGCCCCCCACACCACGTGGAACACCACGTGGAAATGCACAGGATCTGCATCCGCATTGTGACGTGGGTAAAGAAGTACAGAACCTCATTCCATAAGAGGGTAAAAGGGGATTTATATGTGGCTCACTGGGAAGCACCTTCTTAGCACGTGCTAGTCATGTACACTTTAAAATTTTAACTGCACTGTGACTTTTCTCCACTTACTGTATTTTTCATAGTCCTCCTCCTCCTAACCACCCTAGGAGACTAATAAATAAACTCGTAACTAACTTTCCCATGTTTAATAAATTTCTGTAGTACCACTTAGTCATCAATAGAACCCTTTAAATTAATTCCAACTTTTCATACAGATTATCAAGAAAACTACAGAAATATAACTTCTCAAAATAAAACTAAAGGACTAATAAAGTGTCCAGGAAGAAAATTACCTTTATTAGAACTTTACTCAAAGATTCCAAAACATTTCCTTAACATTAATAGCCAAACTGGAACAGCTGATGATCTATAGGAGTGTTCTATTTTATTACTTAAGGTGAACAAAGATCTATAAACTACAGAAAACTTGATTAGAGCATTTTCAGCAATGTTATTTCATGTAATTGTGCAGACACACTTTTTTCCCTCTTCTTTTTCTGGCACTGCACTGGAGATTGTACCCAGCCTCCAGAAGTAATCTCAATCACAAATGTCAAGTGACCTAAGTAAAAATTCATTCTGTACATCATTGTTTTTAACAGCAAGAGATTAAAATGAGCCAAACATCCATCTATTAGGATTAAATAAATCAGAAATGTACAAAGCCATTAAAAAGAAGGAGGCAGGCAGTGGCCAAGGCACTGGACCACTCACTGTTTGAAGTGTACAGAGCCTGGGTTACTGCCATGAAAGGGTTTTGCACCCATGACCAAGGACATCCTGGATCAAACCAGGTGCATTCTGATAAGCAGTAACCTGAAGGAGCTGTGGTGAACAAGAGAAACCCAATGGTGCTCAGAACTTGCTCAAATCTATAGCAAAGCAGAGAACCCAAACACTAACAACACAAAAGAAAATGAGGCTACAAAGATATGGAATTAAACATGAAGTATAAAATAGAAGCAGAACAAAATGAATTTACTGATCAATTTGGTTTGCAGAAATGAACTGAAAATTTCATTTTTACAGCAGGAAACAAACAAACAAAAACAACCAAAATGAAAAACCCTTGACACGATTCCAGTAACTTGAACTAAGTAAGTCACAAGACGATGCAATGCGTAAGGAATTCAGTCCTCTGCAGGCAGTAACACAAGTCTGAGGGAGCTGGTGTTAAACAGTGTGATCCACCTGTAAGCGGTCACACAGGGCAGTATGTCTCCTGCATTCTCAGCATGAACTAAGTGGTCTGTCAACTTTGCTCTTCTTTTTTTGTAAACTTATGATGCTTTGTAAGGAAAAGCAATACATTACTGTTTTCAAAAACAAGAATCAGACAGACAGGGCTGGAAGTACAGGTCACAATAAGGAAAAAAATAAGGAAGATTGTTATAACCAAATATGGAGCTATACCCAAATTTCATTTAAAAAGCACAACATACACTTAAGTTTCTAGAAACCCCAATGAGCTGTGAGACCACAGGAATAAAGTATTTTCTTGTGTGCCCCAATTTTATGTATTTTAATTCTAAGCCATATCAGTAGGTTACATGTCTTATACTCTTACACCCACAAGATTAAAGGAGGGTTGGCCAGTTTTCCACAGTTCTTATAATAAAGATTGTTCTATCATCCCATCCTCTACTGCCCTTGGGGAGGTGGTCACCTGGGGCTCTTCCATGCCAGTCACACACTCCACCACTCAGCTACGCCATATTCACTGCATTTGGTTCCAGAATAAACCAAACTCTCAACCAACCCAGGTTCAAACAGTGCTAACCATAAAAATATATAAATTCACTTTGGCAATCGATTCCCATCTACCAAATATAGCTTCACGCAGTACTTGAAACATTTTTATTCACAGGGGAAAAAATACCTACTTATAAATATTTTGATAATTTGCTATATATGACCTTAAGCAAGAATTTTATCTTCAAAACTTGCCCTTAATAAAATATGTAGAAAAATTAAAATATGGAGAAAAAAAGTATTTTTATCCAGTGATTTAATTCAAAGTTTCAAAGCATCTCAACTGGGGGGAAGAGGTGATATTTCAGAGTCTCAACAGAATGAATTAACTGACAAAAGACAGGCAAAATCCACATTTCTCTCTTTCCTGAAATGACATTAACAAGACAATTAAAAACAAAATAAAACCACTACAAAAAGAATCTGACAGGCCAACAGCAAGTGAAACATTTCAGCTAAGTTCTAGAAGACAGCTGGGTCAGACTGAGCAGAGTAAACCCAAGGTCAGGATGAGCCTTTCATTCAAAGGAGCAACACAGTACAAAGGAGACCCAGTACTAGACACAAAACAATTCGAATACAATGCCCAAGTTCATGTAAAGGGAGATTATACTACAGAAAAGAGAACCCACATGTCTAGCAGTGCTGCTTGGTAGAGAGGGAGCTTCACAACTGGCAGCAGATAAAAAGTCTGCCATATAAGTGGAGCCCCTGGTCAGCCTTGTTTTTTGTCTAGTTTGATTAAGAAGAAATAGCTATGAATCATCCAATACTTTATTTTCAGAAAAGACAGCACAATATACAAAGAATTAAAAACTAAACAGAGGGAAAAGGTGATCTAGGCAACAACACTATGAAGATACTAATTGGAAGCATTAAAAAGATCTGTAAGGATAGCACGTCATAAAAACAAAAATAGGTTGGGGAGGTGGGGGTGATATAGCTCAGCAGCACAGCACCTTCCTGGCAAGCACAAGGTCCTCAGTTCAATACCCAGGACAAACGAAAAAAAAAACAAAAGGAAGAGGCCAGGCATGATAGGTAGCACATGCCTGTACTCCCAGCCCTGAGGAGGCTGAGGCAGGAGGCTCACAAGTTTGAGGCCAGCCTGGGTTACATAGTGAATTCAAGGCCAATCTAAACTACACAGAGAGAACCTATCTCAAAAAAAAAAAAAAAAAAAAAAAAAAAAAAAAAAAAAAAAAAAAAAAAAAAAAAAAAAAAAAAAAAAAAAAAAAAAAAAAAAAAAAAAAAAAAAAAAAAAAAAAAAAAAAAAAAAAACACACACACAAAACAAAACAAAAGTATGCACTGAAAAGAACATTCAGAAAACAAAAGAATCTTTGAAATTTAAATCTGATTGATAAAATGTAATGGATCAATCAATGGGCTGGAACATAAGTGTCTGTGATTTAACATAGAATAACATTAACAAAAAAGTAGAAAAGATGACCAAAAAAAAAAAAAAAACTACAAAGAATCTGAGAGCTCTAACAAATATCTAACAGGAATTAGAAGAAATAATATGAAAAATTCAATGGGAAAATTTTAATTCTACCAAATATTCTCACCAGTTGATGCACCTATAACTTCGCTATTTCAAGGCACAAGAGATAATCTTATAAAAAGAGCAGAGAAAAATGCAGATAATACGCAAAGCATACAATATTATGACAGTATAAAAGCCGTAATATTCAGTGACAGCATACTGGACAGCAATAGGTATTCTCCTTTAGGCTTGAGGAAAAACCACTTTCAAGCCAAAATTCCACAACAACTCATATTATGTATCACAAAGGTACAGTACCAAATTCTTTACATTTCATTCTAAGATAGTATCAAGTACTATGACATATGCAAAAGAGCAACTTAGTCCGATAAAGTTGAAAACTTCGGCTGTAAGTTTATATACATTAAACATAAAACTAAAATTACTAAGGATCAGAACCAAAGCAATCTAGAGCTTATTTTAATTAACTTTTTAAATTATAACAGTTTTGTGAGTAACAAAGAAATCAAATATAAAGGAGAATTTCGTTTTGTAGAAGTATTCCAGCTACTCTGAGAAAAAAAAAATTCTTACAGGTTCTTACTTTATAGCAACTATCAATGTATAGATCTCTAAACTGAGTGTGGTGGCGCATGCCTGCATGTTATCCCAGCTCTTGGGAGGCTGAGGCAGATGGATCACTGCAAGTTTGAGACCAGCCTGGGCTACAAAGTGAGCCCAAGGCCAGCTGGAACAAGACAGTAAGACCTTGTCTCAAAAAAATTTTTATATCTCTATAAATCAATTGCCAATAATATTCTGAAAAGACAACCAAACAGTACATATATACCTCTAGATGTGCAAAATACAACCTATGAAGTTGTATTAATCTCTCACATCACCCAACTACAAGTTTAAACCTAACTACTGATTTAATAATAAGAGGGAGAGAAGAAAGTTATTAAAGACAGCACGGGATGAGGAGGAGGAGTGCCAGGGATCTAGCTCAGTGGCACAGCACTTACCTGGCAAGCACGAGGTCCTGAGTTCAAGTCTTAGTACCTCCCACCCCCCAAAAAAAAACAGCATGGGGAACACAATCAGCAAAATCCAAACAAAAAACACAATTTTCACACACACACACACACACACACACACACACACACACCCTGCAGTAAAAGCCATCTTTACTTCCCTCAGCAACATTCTGTAGTTGTGTAAAGGTGCAGTTATGTAGAGGTATAAAGGCATTATATGTCTTTCTTTACACTCACCTGTAGGTGTGTGGTGTAGCTATAAAGCCTATCCTTTTAAATTTATTTTCTGAGCTGGGATTTTGCTCAGTAGCATAAGAGCCTGCCTAGCAAGTGCAAGGTCATGAATTCGATCCCCCGTATCAAGAAAAGAAAAGAATTCAATTTATTTTTTCTGTGTATGATGCTCAGACCTCATGCAAGCTAGGCAAACACTCTGCCACGACCTACAATCCCAGCTCATTGCAGCTACACAAAAGAAGAGGTGGAAGAGTAAAACTTCCAGAAGAAAATATAGCAGCACATTTCCACATTACTAAGAAATGTGTCCATTCCAAAGCAGTGACAGTGGGATGAGTTTTTGAGTTGTGTTCCTTTTAATAACAAAGTATTCTCATTCAAGTTTCTTTCTGTTCCTTCAGTTGTATCAAAGTCACCAGTCCTGTTTGTTAATGACTAAATAATTGTATTTTATTTAGCTTTTCTCCCTTCTCACTGTTGCATCATTCATTTTGCAACCATTTATTTATCATCCTTAAAAAACCAGCCAACCAACCTGGTAGGCGCCAAGATGACAAAACCAGCACTGAAGATAGCACTATTAATGAGAGCAGCCTACACAGAAACAGCCTGGCCTCTCAGCCCTTCCAAGTAAACTTCAGCAGTAACAGTGGCCAAAATTCAGCTCTCAACACACCTATATTCATTGCAGGGAACTGGTACATGTACACAGTACATCAATTCTTCCCCCCCCCCCCTTCCTCAACCCTTTTGTTTTTTGAAGACGAAGTCTTACTATGTTGTTCAGCCTGGTCTTGAGCTCACTATGTAACTCAGGGAGGACTTGAACCCATGCCAATCCTTCTGCCTCAACCTCCCAAGTGCTGGGATTACAAGCATTGTTTTATTTTGTTTTGTTTTTTGCCAGCATCCTATTCATTTCTTATAAATTCTTAAAAGTTAATTATCATACATACATACAGATTAACAACCAGAGAAACAGGCCAAAAAACACACAGAACAGTTATACTCAACTAAGGTACACTATTAGATACACAGTTCATGCTGGATAACAGTACCTTTTTTTCTCTCTTTTCCTATTATCTGTCTTTTATTTCAGATTTTATTTATATATTTAGGGGTTTTGTTTCATGTTAGCTTTTTGAGACAGGGTCTCACTGTGTAGTTCAGGCCAGCCTCAAACCAGCAGCAATCCTCTTGCCTCTGAATCCTAGGTGCTAGGATTATAGACGTGTGCCACCATGCTCTGCCTCAGTTTTTCATATGAGAGAGAACTTGGGACATTTAAGCTTCTGTGTCTGGGGCTGAGGATATAGCTCAGTGGCATAAGCGCCTGTCTTGTAAGCGCGCAGTTCGAAGTTCAATCCCCAGTACCAAAAAAAGAAAAAAGCTTCTGTGTCTGATTTACTTCATTAAACTCTGTTGTGTATAAATACTGTATTTTCTTTACCCATTCATCTGTTGATGAACACATAGGCTGTTTCTCAGATTTAACTATTATGAATTGTGCTACTATAAATAGGGGTATGCACACATCACTGTGTTATATTTGTACCTCTTTTGGGATGATAACCTACAATGAGATAAACTGGGTCAAATGGAATTTCTGTTTTTAGTTTTTCTGGGTAATCTCCATGATTTCCATAGTGGTTAAAACAGTTTACCTTCCCACCAACAACAAAGATGTCCCGCGGCCTCCACCCTCAACCCTCACCAGCATCTATTATTGGTTGATTTCTTAATGACAGCCACTCTTTCTCGATTGAGGTGGAATCTCCAATGGTCAGTGATGTAGAACATTGGCTGTTTGCATTTCTTCATCAAGAAGTATCCATTTCAAATTCCCATTTTTTAATTGGGTTTTTACTTTTGGGGAGGGGAGTCTATTGGCAATCAAACTCAGGAACTTGCACTTGTAAGGCAGGCACCTGTGCCACTGAGCTATATCCCTGGCTTTAATTGGATCTTTAAATTTGGGGTCTAAAACAAGGCATGATGGTACACACCTCTAATCCCAGCACTCATGAGGCTGAGGCAGGAGGATCACTGCGAGGTCAATACCAGCTTGGGCTACATAGTGAGTTCAAGGCCAGCTTGAACTCCATAGTGAGACCCTATCTCAAAAAGACAAAACAACAATAATAATATGAATAAATTTGGAGTCTAGATCTAGAAGAGCAAAAGCGATTCTGGGCAACAAAGGCAAGGCAGGGAACATCACAATCCCTGACTTGAAACTATATTACAAAACTACTGTGCTAAAAACAGCATAGTACTGGCAAAAAAAAAAAAAAACAGACAGACTTGAGGGTCAAGTGGAACAGATTAAAAGATGCAGAAACAACTCCAAACACACTCAACCACATTATGTTTCACAAAGGAGCCAAATATCTTCACCAGAAGACAGCCTCTTTAATATGTAGTGCTGGAAAACTGGTTTTCCACATACTCAAGATTAAAACTAGATCTGTATCTTTCACCATGCTCTAAATTAAAATCAAAGAGGATCAAACATCTAAGTATTAAAACAGAAATACTAAATCTTCTGGAAGATAGAATAGGTAGAACCCTTGAAGACATAGGTGTAGGCAAAGACTTTAAGAACAAAGCACTGATCACACAGAACTATCACAAAGAATCAGCAACTGGGATCTCATTTTATTAAAAAAGTTTTTGCAGAGCAAAACAAAATCATTAACCCTAGGGCAGCTTGTAGCCTGGAAGGCATAAAGGGGAAGTGAAGAAGGACGCATTTGCTTCTGTTTCTTCAGAGGAGCTCTAGGCTTCACTTTCAGCTTACACAACATCTGGCTTTCAGTGCAGGCCCATCAGCCTCCTAATATGGGCTCACACAGGACACTGCAGTGAGCTCCGGACCTTCAACTGAATCCCTCAGTCCCCAGGGTGCAGACAGACCCTCTGCACTCTCTTCCTCATCTGATTCTGTGGGCGGCCACTGTAAGCCCGTCTTGTACAATATTACACATTTGTATACCTTCTGCTATACCTGTTTCTCTTGTAAACACTGACACATATGCCTTGAGGACATATTAGGAATCAGCAACACCCTCCCACCTAAAGCTCAGGTAGTAGAAACACAAGTTGGATTCAAAGACTTAACCAGAGCAGAATCTTTTGTACCAGGCACCCTGCTTGCACAGTACTACCTAGGCCAGAAAGGCACTCAGAAGCTGATACAGTCACGATCCAAGCTGACTGCTCCAATCAGTGGCAAACGATGGTATCATCCACACCATGCTGGCTTTGTAGGAATGGATAATAGAAGAATTAATAGCACCATGGAGAATTCAATTGAGATTTCAAAAGAAAGCCTTTGAGACCAAGCAGTAAGTCGTGGCAAGGTCCAAGTCCCTATAAGCAACACCCTTGATGAAGCCAGATGTGGAGCTATGAGAATGAAACTTCGGCTGCAAATCTTGAGAAAGAAGAGGTATCAGGAACATGTAATAGCAGCCAGGAGAAGCTTCAAGTAGTGTGAAAAGCCAACATGAAAAAGCAGCCATGGGTTACAACCAGCAACCCATTAGAGTAGGGCTGCCCAAGCCACTTGGACCCCACATGCCACCACAATGTGGGGTCTCTGCCATCATGTTAAATACCAGACTTAGGAGTAATAGAATTTAATGTTTGCTTCTGCTGAACTTAAGTCTTGCTTTTTCATCTGATCCCACCTTGCTATTCTCCTATCTCTCTCTTTTGCATAGGATAAACAGGAATGTTTATCCTATGCTATTTTATATTGCAAGTATGGAACTTCTTATTAACCTTTATACACACAGCCAGGTATGGTGGCACACACCTTTAATGCCAGCACTTGGGAGGCTGAGGCCAAATATCGTCACAAGTTTGAGGCTAATCTGGGCTTCTTAGTCAATTCAAGGCCAGCCTGAGTTACATAGGGAGACTCTGTCTCAAACTTTTAGGGGCTCACAACTAGTATGCCTTTCGTCTCAGAGAAGACTCTGGGACTACTGAAATGGACTGTATGCATTTTGCTCTGTGAAATGAACTTGAGCCTTTGGGGGTCAGAAGTAGAAAGCTATAGCTTGGCACTGCCAAGAGGTGGTAAGTACCTGATAAGCAGATAAACTGATTGATTCACTGAGTTTTACAAACTTAAATGAGAACTTCTACCTAATAAAGTTCTAAAAGCAGAACTGTGTTATAAGCTCAGTGTGCCTTTACACACTGTTCTCTTCCTATATCGACTTATAAGATTGCCCCAGTCTTGTAAGATTTGTGTTATCGCAGTTTAACTTACAATCTCACAACACACCCACTGTGCAAATCCTTCCCTGCCTCCCTGATTCCTGTAACTGCTTGTTCTACCTCCCTGGTTCCTACATGTTCTGGGAAAAGCAAACAAAAATCGCCTTTTATGGAGACAAATTGATCTTCAAGCTTTATACCCTCCCCTTGCGGTCTGCAGCTTCAAAAACCCTTGCAACTTCCCGCACTTCCCCTATGGGCTCCTGGGACAGTGTCCAGTGTCACTGCTAAGCTCAGCTAATAAAGCGCTTCCTTTTTATTTTTTGGAGTCTGTCGTTCTTGGCCCATCACAAATTGTAGAGTCAAAGATATATACACATTTCAGTTTGATTTTCTGATATAGTAATAACTCTAAAACACAAAACAGTAGCATCAAGAGCATCCATGTCTATGACCAACAGCTAGTACTAGCACAAGCAGCATGGTACTCCTCCCCTACAATGCTCTTCTTGGCTGGAACAATTCCACTTCTCTCTTTCCTGTGACTGCTATAAAAATGTTCATAAACTGATTCTTTTTCCCCCCAAGGGGTCTTTTTGAGACAGTGTCTCATCACTACACAGTTCAGGCCAGCCTTGGGCTCACTTCATAGCCCAGGATGGTCTAGAACTCACAATGATTCTCATGCCTCAGCCTCCTGAGTGCTGGGATTACAGGCGTGCACCACAATCCAAGCCCAGCTTCCATAAACTGATTTTGGCAAGTAATAAACATACAAAGGAGACTTCCTGATCCTCTGCCTTGTGTTTCAAATAAAAGTTTAATATTAACAGAAGTCATTCTCCCTAAATTCCACATATTCAATCTTTAGTTCTCATTCTAATGAGTTAAATGAAGTTTAATTCTAATTTTTTTCCAAGATAAATTAGGTAAGTTTATTCTGCTTAAATGTATCCTCTTACAACTACATGATGTCTGCTAAAATCACAATTAATTTTCTTCTTAATCCTTACACCATGCTCCAATGGGAAAACAAATGTTTTCATCAACTAGGCCCAGCAACAACGAAGATGCATGCTGGGTTTGTGGCAAATTGCTGACTCTAGTGTACCTGGACTACGATGGTGGGTATCTCCTCTACAGGGAGACGACTGGATAAAGCTTTAAAACTTTAAAGTGCAGTGACAACTTTGTTTATTAGTAACGGGGTCAAACTCATGACCTTGCCAGACAGGCATTTGTGCCACTGAGTTCCCCAGCCTGACAACTTTAAAGTTTGGTCTAATGTTTTTCACTGGCGAATAAATGAGACTATTTATCAAAAAGGCCATATGAAGAATTTTTCTCTGGCCACAATTACTTCTTAGATTTGGAGAAAAGAGATCCTGATCTATCCCAGGCCCCCATGATGAAAGATAACCATCAATTCATCAATAAGTATGTCTTAGTTACTTTTATCTGGCTGCTACAACAAAATACCTGACACTCAAATTAAAGGAAAGATTTATTTAGCTCACAGTTTGTAGGTTTTTAGTCTATAATCGGCTGACTTCAAAGTAGGGTGGCATGGCACACGGGCAACATTTCAAGGCAGCAGAAAACAGCAAGCAGCAAGAGCAAAAGGGGGAGGGGAGCAAGCTCCTTTTCCTCCCTTACATTGAAAGCAGGCCACCCACCTAGAGCTCCCACACTCCATCTCCTTGTTCTCCTCTTGCTGGGGATGAGGATATTTACAAAGTGAGGACCCTAGGACCTCTGCTGAGTCATTTTGTTAAGCTTCCTTAACTTTTCAAGTTGATACAATATATCAACCATTACAAATACATATGGCTGACACATATTCTGGGGCAGCTCAGCCAACTAGCACTTTTGTTGGGCTCAAGGGAAGGAACAGGGATGGGAAAAAAAGAAGCAAAGTATACCATCTATAGGTACAAATTCTCTATGATGAATGTTATCACTAAGTGTATCTAAAATGTACCAATAAAATAAAAAACATGGGGGGGAGGGCAGAAATCCACACTTGCCTGGCAGGTGCTGTGCCACTAAGCAATATCTCTTGCCCTAAAATAAAAATTTTTTAAAAAGAAAGAAGGGGTAGAGTCACATGAGATGTTAGCTAACAACAATGGATCATGCAATGCAAAAGAATCTCAATGCAGAGTTCGATAGAGAAATGAGAACTTGTTTCCATCAGGTATTCCAGAAGACCTGGTTAATAGTGAGTCATTAATGCTTCAAGGGGAGTCTTACACTAGACCAGTGAGTGAACATAGCTCTTGCAGTGCAGAAGACACCTCTACAGAGATGTCAGGAATGTACACACAACATTCTGTTTTTATAACCACACAGACTGCACGTTGTGCTGCTATTAAGAGTACCTAGGGCAATTTTTTTGTTTGTTTTGTTTTGCTGGTCTTTTTTAAGGCAAGGATTCACTATATGGTTCAGGCTGGCCTTGAACTCACCTTGTAGCCCAGTCTGGCCTCAAACTCATTGTGATCCTCCTGCCTCAGCCGGGATTACAAGATTACAGGCATGCACCACCACACCTGGTTAGCAATCTGGTTTTGTAGAATAGCTTTTCTCATCTTTTTTATTTCTGAATTTAGAAATGAAATACTCTCTGCAGTGTCACTGAGAGCCTTCTGTGTACAGTTAATAGATTCAATGTGCCCCATGACATTCTCAAGTCCCATTTGGGGGATAAACACAGAAGCCAAATGATCATAACAGTGAAAACCTGATCTGGTCCACTAACGTTTCAGAACTGGAAGGTTGGCTAGTCAGTCTATGGTTTTAACCCAGTACCCTTGTACCTACAGGTACCCTAATATACATCTTCCTACCTACCCTGGAAACAACCAAAGGTTTGTGTCACAGAGCCATTGAGTACTGTTTAGAACTGGTCACCTTATTCCAGCTCTTCCTTCCACTCAGTAACATAGTGCCAGTATCTAACACAACAGTGTGATTACCACTCTGCGTAAGAGCCCATCCCATATTGTGAGCTGTATTGCTCCATTCGTGATAAGTGATTTCTTTTAACTCTAATTTATAATCTAAAATTTCATTGTTAAGATCAATTACAAGAATAGACTTATTATACTACCTGTCAATTACTTTTATATCCTTAAAGAACAAAAATTAAATGCAAACAATTCCAACTACAAATTCCGAATGGCTATTTTGAACAATATTTCACAATAGATACAAAAAAATTAATAAGGCACTGACCTTGAATAACCTTACAATCTATGATGAAGTCACATTGACAAATTTCATGTAAGGTGCAAGATTCTTCCCGGCTTTTCAGGAGTTTTTCTTTCTTCTTTTGAGAAAAGGTTTCACTATGCAGTTCAGGTTGGCCTTGAACTCACTTTGTAGCCCAGCCTTGCCTCAAATTTATAACAATCCTCCTGCTTCAGCCACCCAAGTGCTGGGATTACAGGCATGCACCACCACACTCGATAAAACTTTTGAAACTGATTTAGTATTAATATTTTTTTTAAAAAACTCATAATTTTGGAGGACAACCAATAAAAGCAACATGGCATGTTTCAATTCACAAAAAGTTCACTACTGATAAAATATGTGGTTGCAGCCATCTACATGGCAATGGAGACAATGATCATGTCTATATTCTGGGTTCCTAACTGACAATTGTTTAAAGGGAAAGCCAGGCACAGGGGTACACACCCCTAATCCCAGCATTCGGGAGGGTGAGGCAAGAGGATTTCAAGATTAAGGCCAACCTAAACTATAAAGTTACACCCTGTCTCTTAAAAAAAAAAAAAAAAGATTATAATCTGAAGCATCATACCATTAAGAGACTATGTACACGTATGTGTTTACAGCCTATCCAAAAATGACACCAAATTCTGCTTCTAGATTATTTTAAATGGTGTCTTTTAAAAAAAGTATAGTAAGGCTTGGAACACTTGTACAAGGCCCTAAATTCAACTTTTAGCACTGAAGAGAAAAAAGAAAAAAAAAAAAAAAAGTAAGCAATGAATCCCAAAAGTGATGCTCTAGAACCAGGCCATATTCAGCAGGATAGATGTAATGGGTTTCTCTGTCACCTTTCACCTCCTCGAAATAAGATACACTTGGACAATGAAGACACAGGCCCCACGCCCTTACTGCGTGACAAACTGAGGCCAGAAATGAACGTGAGCTTATGGGAGGAAGTGTTTTGAATACACAGTGAAACCTAACTTCAAAGTCTGCTTTCCAGATCTCAGAGGTGGCGAACAGGAAAGAACTGGCTCTTACTAAATCTGACTGAATGGCTGCACAAAGGCTGGAAAGAGGCACTTATCATCACCAACGCTGCATGTAATAGGGTTTTAAAACCAGGCTTTGTGAATTATAAATTTACCCCACTCAAGAGGGTATTCCCAGTTTCTACTACATGACTAGTCTTGTAACGTTATCTTTTAGTACAAAACTGCCGTTTGTATGCTTAAGAGTTTTTTGGGAGGCAGGGGAGAGCAGAGGATTGGGCCTTTGACACTTACATCTTTGTCCCTTTTCACTTTTTTGGGACAGTTTCTCACTAAATTGCCTAGACTGAGCTGGAACTTGCAATCCTGCTTCAGCCTCCCAGACTACTAGGATTACATGTGTATACCACCAGACCTGGCTTCCCCACTACAGTATTTCTTTGACTTTTTAATTTAGTTCTACCTATTTGACTTGAGGATTCATAGCAGAATTTTTTGAAACATAAATTCAAAGAGCCTACACATTCAACATGCTACTGAATAGTTTTTGGTCTGATGTTAGCGAACATAGTTATGCACATGCGCATTTCCATACTGTACATCCACATCCAGCCAAAAGATTGTCAGGCTCAATTCCTAAATATGGTCCACGAGCTTACAAATTTATGAGCTGTGAAATTCTCTGACAAATTAATCAATTTTTTTTTTGCACCTGGGATAATCAATCATTTTATGCTTTGGTTTCCTCATCCATCAAAGGTGGTAAATACAGGATCTGTCCTATAATGTTATTCTAAGGATTAAATAAGATACATACAAATTAACTATAGGGGTACCTATCACAAAAAGTTCAATAAATATTGGAATTTTTAAAAGCCAAATTCAATATACATCAGCTTTACATAAGACTGAATACAAGCTCCTAATGTCACAAAACAGAGTGGAAGACTAGAAATGAGATATCAGCTAAACACTACAACAATCTTCTCCAATTGTAACTGTGTTGTCTTCCTCAAATTTAAAATTTTTCAGTTTACTTATGGGATGAAGGTATATCTGTGAATCAGTGATATTAACTTAAGGAGCAATGAATACTTAGTGTACATAAGAAAATCTTGAGCCAGCTCACCTCCCTGGTAAGTGACTAGGGCCAGCAAGCCACAGCCACCCCAGGGCAAGAACCATCAGCATCTCCTGAGATCCGAACCATGTTGGAACTTAGGGCACTGGGAAACCAAGCAGCCAGCTCACGGCCCTGGTAAGTGGCTGTGAGCCCACCAACATGCCGGCTGAGAATCAAACATCCACCCCACCTCACACCACCCCAGCCCAGTTAGCATATGGGAGCCAGAGATCTGAGCATCTCTTGCGAGGTTGACCACATGCAATGTAGCAAATATGGGAGATTTCCTTCTACCATCTCTTTGAAGGCAAATATTTTTATCACTATTTTGCTTTTTCATTTTCAGATAACTCACTGGGGCTGGAGCAATCTGTGGCCAAGGCCCGGATCCCTGCTAACCAGCCCACGTGCTGACTTGGAACAAGTGCACATTGCAGTGGTCTTGACATCTTGCTCATGTTGAAGTCATGCCCTACCTATTTCTGCTTTAAAAGGAGAAAATTACTGAAGCCCCATTATTCTTTGGCAGCCAAGAGGGGTAATTTGACTTTTTATTCTTGGGGACATTGTCAAGTGTCCAGAATTTCCTTGCTCCTATGTAGAACATAGGAGAAAACCTGACAGAGGCATTCTTAAATTCCTTTGTAGTCTGAATTATAATGCTTACTAAGTGCCTTGAGCTTCCAATATGGCAAGGAGGCAATTGTTCCTTCTGATGCCAGTGGGATTGAGAGAGAATGAACAGGACCCAGGCTGGTTCTGGGTAGAGATGGTGATTTATCTCTTGTATGTGAGATGGGGTCTGAGTAGTGAGAATCTCTTTAGCATACTTTTGAGGAGAGAGGCAGCATGTTTTATTCACATAAACTAACCTAGGTCATTTGACAGATTATATGCTGCATATATTATAAAGCACTGTAAAGTTTATTGTTATGCTAGCTAGCTTCTAACCTGTTATTAGTATATATTTTACTGTATTTAGTCTTTGTGTATGACTAATATTTTACTAATAGATTTTCTTTATTTCTTAATTTTTGCAGTAATGGGGATTAAACCCAAGGTGTGCTAGGCAGACTTTACCACAGAGCTGCATCTCTATCCCTTAGAGAAATTTTTTTTTTGAGCTATCTGAAAATGAGAGCCACAGATGAGAAAGTGGACTCTACTCTCCTCCCTCTCCACAGGGAAAAAAGACAAAGGCAAAAAGCACCAAATGTCCGTCGCTTCATCCTAATTCAAATGAATTATCACTTGTTAAACTTGAACTGACAAGCTAGGGCCCTTAGTTATCAAAGATTCAATCAGCAAGCTCCCAACCCAGAGGATACCCGGTGGCTGTTTAAGATCAGCTGAAAGATCATGCATGTATACTAGAGAAGTTTAAAGCACCACACAGAAACGTCTTGATAATTGCATTTCAAAATATTCTTAGTCCTCATGGAAGATAAAACACACTAGTTTTTCTCATTCCAAGCAATCTGTTAAAGGAAATCAACATTACTTATAAACAGATTCCAAGCCATCAGAATGGTAAAATAAAAATATACTTCTGTGTTTCAGATACATTCTTTAAATCATTTGTCAGATTTGTGTTCTGGCCAAATTCTTATAACTGACCATGTAAATTTTTTCAAGCTTACAGTGAATCTTTAAAGTCTAGTTTCTCTGAATACATATTAAATGCATGACTCCTTATCACTCATTATAAAGACATCTTTAAGAAAACTCAAAACAAGTAAGGCACAGTGGTGCCACACCCGTAACCCCAGCACTTTGAGCACCTAAAACAAGATCACATTCCAGGTCAGCCTGAGCTACGGACTAAGACCTGTCTCAAAACCAAACAAGCAAAAAAAAGAGACCAAGAAAGAAAAAGGGAAATAAAATTATTACAATATGATATGCACGTGTACCAATTCCCCAAGATGAATTATTATGTATTGCTAACAAACACTAATTAAGAAAAGAAAAATTGGTTTTTTTGGCCAATGAATATTAATTCAAAAAAGAAAAAAAATTTTTTTTTAAAAAAGGTATTTGTATTCTCTTTAGGTAAGAACTGATTAATTTGTATCTTTTTTTCTTTTTCTGTGTGTGTGTGTGTGTGTGTGTGTGTCTTTTTGAGACAGGGTCTTGCTAAGCAGTTCAGGCTAGCCTTGGCCCCCTTTGGAGCCCAGGCTGGTCTCGAACTTGCAAATGATTCTCCTGCCTCAGCTTCCCCAGTGCTGGGATTACAGAAGTGTGCCATCACACCTGGCTTATCTTTATTTTTCTTGAAAATGCTCTACTGGTAAAAAGACTTTCACACTACCAGGCCTAATACTATTTTCCAGCAAAGACTTACCACACAAAATACAGTAACCTTAGCCAAAGTATCCTTAGTGTCACCTAAATATAAACCTAAATAAACTGGATGTGGTGGTGCATGCCCAAAATGCCAGCACCTGGGAGGCTGAGGTAGGAGGACTGATGCAAATTTGAGGCCTGCTTGGGCTACAAAGTGACTTCAAGGTCAGCCTGAACTGCATTAGTGAAACCCTGTCTCAAAAAGACAAAAAATAAATAAAATAAATACATAAATAAGCCTAAATAAAGCAATGACAGAATGCTTACTATCAGGGAGGATCATTTTTATTTTTGAAATATTTGGAGAAAAATGAAGTCTAGTATGGCTGACCCTCCCTATACTTGTTGCCATGGAAGATTTGGGTTTATTTCTAGGAGGAAAAAAAAGAGGAATAAGAAATTATCCAAAAGGTCTCTAGAGTTAATGTATGTATAGGTACAAACAGCAAATTACACCTCTGAAAAAACTACAAACCTGCCAGAGGCAGTAAGTGAAGACAGATTCAATCCCAAAACTGGGAATTAAGAGGGCAAGGGTTACTGGAGTGGTTAATTCATTTTATTTCTATTAGACTGTTGTTGGTGAGGGTTGGGGTTTTTTGTTTTGTTTTGTTTTTTGAGATTAGGGCCTCACTATGTATTCCAGGTTGGCCTTAAACTCACTATATAACCCAGGCTAGCCTCAAACTCCTGACAGTCCTCCTGCCTCAGCCTCCTAAAATCTGAGATTTTACATGTGTGCCAATGTGCCTGGCATATAAACAGTTCTTATGATCACCATGACCAGCAAAGAACCAGATAGAAGAAACAGATTATGAAGTACCATGCTGACAGAATTTCCTTAACTGAACTGACACATTCAATCTCTTCCCACTCTCATCACCCTGGACCCATGCTGATGCTGGCCCAGCCCCATGCTCACCTATTCCCTCTATCTGACGTGCCCCACACTCTCCTGAAAGATGAGGAGACAAATGCCAACCTCTCTGAAGCTCTCCCAACTAAAGAGTTAGAACCTACCTGTCTATGAGTTGAAATATTTTGTTATACTTCTAAGGGGTACCTATTACAAACTACATTGGAAAACAGTTCAGCTACACTTGTGCTCAAATTCTATCACCACCAGCAAATCATAAAAGAACATCACCACTGCAGCATAATGCTCAAATCTACAACAAGGAACCTGGTTTTTATCACTTTTGCATGCTATCAATGCAGAGGGCACTGGCTATACATGAGCAATACAGACTACAAAGTTTCCATCCCAGAGAACCTCAAAAGAAAAGAAAAAGTCATATCCCACAAGGCCAAGAGTCACCCATCTATAAACCAGACCCCGAGTTCTAGTCCTTGGATTCTAATGACTATATTCTTGGCTAGGAATACTTCCCATTTGATTCTGCATGATAACAAGATACTCAAATACACTTCAAGTCAGGAATAAAACAAAGTCTGAAATAGTTGCATTACAGTGAAATTCCTATAGGGCTTTAATATGCTAACACACAATGTAAATTTCAATTATCTAACTTTCAGTTAGGGCTGGCCTAGTGGCCCATGCATATAATCCCTGCACTCAGGAGGCTGAGGCAGCAGTATCATGAGTTCCAGATCGGCCTAGACTGCATACTAGATAGATAGGCCCTGACTCAAAACATCAAAAATAACTTTAGTAAACTAAGTTGAGCAAGATCCTGAGGAGCATTTGGAATGTTTCAAAGGTATCTTTGGATTTGATCAAGAGGTCACTAGGTACATTAGAGTAACATCTGGAAGCTATTTACCTGATGTGTGTTGCAGGTAGAGATTCGTACTGGCGAGACAAGAAGAGTTCCCGATGTTTCAGCTGATGCTTCTGTTTATCAGTCAACTCAATCTCAACTGTTGTTTCAGATTCTTCCTCAATTTCCTCTATATAAATAAAATTCAAAGAATCCACTATTACAAAGCATACTATCTCTCTGAATGCTAAGAATTAAAAGATAGGTCAAGGACTAGGAATTTAGCTCAGTGGCTCAAGCCCTTGCCTGGGAAGCACAAGGTCATGCACCAGTACCAAAAAAAAAAAAAAATTAAATACAAAAGATAGGTCAAATCGACATTTCATTTTCTTCAAACTAAACAATTTTAAACTTATATACTGTCATTTCAATTACAAGCATAAAATTAAATCCTCCGGACTCAAAGAAGTAGAACTCCAATTTAAAAACAGGAAAGTGAGCTAGGGTATAGGTCAGTGATAGATGTGTGACTAACATACATGAGGCCCTAGGTCCAATCAGCAGCACCACATACTCAAAATTAATTAATTAAAAAAGGAACAACAACAAAAAGGAACACATACAGTCTTCTCTTCTTCCAATAAAACCACACCAAGATAGCAATGAAAATGTGTTAAGATTTCACTGACAGTGAAAAACAAAGCAGAAAAAGGGATCTGACCTAAATAATAAATTTGGAAACTGAACAGCGGGCCTGGCATGGTGATATATACCTATAATCTCAGCACTACGGAAAGCTGAGGCAAGGATTGGGAGTTCGAGACCAGCCTGGGCCTCCAACTTGCAGCAATCCTCTTGCCTCAGCCTCCTGAGTGCTGAGATTACAGATGTTCTCCACCACACTGGGCCAAATTGTATTTTCTTATAAAATCTGTGGTACAATGCTAAAAAAGACTACAAGCTGCAAAGTCCCACTGACCCAAAGACAGAAATCACCACAAAATCACCTTTCATTATGAATCTCACAGATAAAAGTTTTTCTTTTTTCTTTTTTTTTTTCGGGTTTTTTTTTTTTTTTTTTTTTTTTTTTTTTTTTTTTTTTTTTTTTTTTTTTTTTTTTTTTGTCTTTTTGAGACAGGGTCTCACTATGCAGTTCAGGCTGGCCTTGAGCTCACTTTGTAGCCCTGGCTGGTCTCAAACTCTCAATGATCCTCCTGCCTCAACCTCGCGAGAGCTGGGATTACAGGCGTGAGCCACCACGCCCGGCAAAACACAGTTTTTCAATCAGAACTTAAACTGTATTTATATTTCTATAAATTTGCACTGGCTTCTAAGCAAAAATGAAATGAAGGATTCCCACATTTCGACATTCTAAAAACATTAAACAGCAGCTGTGGTAAAATTTAGCATTTAGCCAGGCATAATGGCACACAACTATAATCCCTGCACTTGGGAGGCTGAAGGAGAAAGATTGCTGTGGAGGCCAGGATGAGCTATGTAAGTGCGTTCAAGGCCAGCCTGTATTACATAGCCAGACCCTGTCTCAAAACAAATAAAAACCCTTAGCATTTAGAGAAGGAAAATTCTAAATATATTATATATATATCACATCCAAAATTATGTACATTGGGCTGGGAAGGTGACTCAGCACAATGCTTGCCTAGTATGTGTACAGCCTTGGGTTCCATCCTCAGCACTGACAAAAAAAAAAAAAAAAGTTAATTGGTGGGGGGCAGAGGTACCAAGGATTGAACTCATGACCTTGTGCTTGCCAGGCAGGGCTATATTCCCAGCCCAATAATGTTAATTTTTAAAAAATATTCCATCAAGCTTGATGGAAAAAATCACATCTACTACCTCATTAAAGTTTAAAACGCAAAGGTCAAGACAGTAATAGAAGACATTAAATACAAAATTATTTACTGTATTTTCTTTATAGCTGGAAAAGTTTCTATACAGTTTAGAAGCAATAAGGTGCTGGGGGCAGGGAGAAGAAGAAAAAGTACAGAAGACTGCACAAAGGTACTGCTTCAACTTTTAAAGAGCAGTAGATGGTGCTACCCTTTGATCTTCCATTTTAGCTGTATGTGCCATGTAATGAGATGAGTAAATTAACAAGCAAGGCTCCCACACATTGTAAAGTTTTAGACTGCAGAATGACCAACCAGCCAAGGCCCCAAAGGCTCTGCAAGGCAAGCTACATGTGCAGCATGGGAGGACTGCAGCGAGGCCAGCACCAGCCACACCCAGGAAGTCAGGAAGCAGACCTCCAGCCCAGTCTAGGATGCCTCATCAGCCAGCTAATCAGACAAAAACATCAATCTCCACAACTGAACTTCAGCCAGGGACTCAAAAGTGTTACAGATTAGGCACGTGACACAAAGGCAACTGCTCAATTACACTAACTGAGCTACAAGGGACAGGCTCAGGGAAGGAGGAGCCATCACTGATTCTCAGTACCTACACGGAAACTGGGTATTCTTCCAGGAAGGTCAGAATCATGATTACTACATGTCAGTTTGGGGGACTTGGGGAAGCAGTAGAGAATGGTGGTCTCCCACAGATTACTCTCAAGTACCGGGAGTGATTTATTTAAATAAAACATCATCCACAGCAATAAGATGCTGACACAAACCATGAAGAAAAGTAGGTGATAATAAATTATCTATATTTGTATTCAATAAATACCTAAATGTTTGGAAGTATTATTATATGCAAAACAGCTCAGAACTCATAACTAGCCAGACAGGATTACACACATCTGTTAATTCCAGCACTTGGGAGGCTGAGGCAGGAGGATCCTTGAGAGTTCAAGCCCAGCCTGGGCTACAAAGTGAGCTCAAGGCCACCCTGAACTGATTAACAAGACCCTGTCTCAAAAAGATTTAAAAAAAAAAAAAAAAACAACTCTTATAACTTTGTGTCTTGCCTGGTAAGGAAACAATAATCAAAAATGCAGTAATTTGAATATAACTAGAAGAAGGGCCGGGGATTTAGCTCAGCGGCATAAGCGCCTTTTTTGTAAGCGCAGTCATGAGTTCAATCCTCGGTACCAAAAAAACAAACAGAATATAACTAGAAGGATTCTGACAAGTAAGATTTCAGGGAACTATATAAAGGAGTAGAAACAATCTGGCAACTTAAAAGAAAATGATCAATATATAAAAGTCAATTACATTTCTATTACTAGCAATAAACAAAAACTGAAATTATAAACCAGGCATGGTGACGCATGCCTGTAATATCAGCACTTGGGACAGCTGAGGCAGGAATGCCATGAGTTCAAGTCCACATTCAAAGTCAGCTTTAATTACAGCATGAGACCCTGGCTTACAGACAAACAAACAGCTTGACTCACAATATCATCAAAAAGAATAAAATAGAAAAACATTAAACAAGCCGGGCATGGTGGCTCACGCTTGAAATCCCAGCTCTCTGGAGGCTGAGGCAGGAGACCAGCTTGGGCTGCAAAGTGAGCTCAAGGCCACCATGAACGGCATAGTGAGATCCCGTCTCAAAAAGACAAAAAAAACTACAAATCGCTTCTGATGGAAATGAAAAGCCAAGCATAGTGGTGCAAACCCATAATCCTAGCACTCAGAAGGCTGAGGCAGTAAGATCACAAGTCCAAATCCAGCCTAGGCTACATACTAAGTTCAAGACCACGTTTCAAAAAAGAATAAAAGGAATTAAAGACCTATAAGATTAATTCATGTTCAGAGTTTGGAAGAGCTAATCAAATTGGCTAAAACTAAGGTTTGGAAACATAAGTCAGTAGTAGAGCACTTTCTCAGCACGTGCAAGGTCCAAGGCCCAAGGTTCAAACACTAGCACTTCATAAATCAATCTATAAAAATATTACCATAAATCCTTACTATCCTAAACTAGGCACTGGCTTCTTACCAGAATTCCCCAAAACATAAGCAACTAAAGAGAACATAGATAAAATGAATTTAATATTAAAATCTTTATCCTTAAAAGGGCACTATCAAGGCTGATAGTGATTGAGGCTGAGGCAGGATCCCTGCAAGTTCCAGACCAGCATGAGTTCAAGGCCAACCTAAACTGCATAGTGAAACCCTCCAAAGACATTTAAAAAAAAAAAAGACGATCAAGAAAGCAGAGAGACCAGAAGGACCCAGAATCAACAAGGAGCATCATGCTCCTACTCTAAACACGTGTGCTTTCTGCAACTTGCTCCAGTGCAAGAAGTCCTTCCTCCTGGGAAATGTGTGCAGAAAGGAGTTTAACCTCTCTACCAGCCTCACTCAAGAAAAGGTCCTGAAACAGTCACTGATAACCTACTTCCAGGTCAGTTTTCTATGTAGCACACAGAAGCTCCCTTGCTGTTCTCTACTCAGTCAATCCTCCACACACAGATTTATTTCATTTAAAAACAAAAGAAAAGGGATGGACCACAGTATAGGAGAAATTTTTACTAATCACGTAATTGGATAAAGGACTAGGATCCAGAATATAAAAGACAATTCTCAGGGTGTAATGATGCACATCTGTTGTACTACCACTTGGGAGGCTGAGCCAGGAAGATTCTCATGAGTTTAAAGCCAACCTGGACTACACAGTGAGATTCTGTTTCAAAAAACCAAAAAAAAAAAAAAAAAAAAAACAAGACAACCCAGTTAAACAAAGGATTTGAACGGATAATCCTTCAAAAACACATACATATGGCCAGTAAGTTGAAGATACTCAGTATCAGATCAGTATCAGAATCAGACATTAGAAAATGCAAATCAGCCAATGAGATTGTACTCATGAATTGCTTAGGATACACTAAAAAATGTTCCATAAAAAATTTGATCATTATGCTTATTTAAAATGTACCAATAAAATCTAATTAAAATAAAAAAGAAAAATGTGTTTTCACTGTGGTATGAACATCATAGAATTCACTTCCACAAACCTAGATGGTACAGCCTACTACACAGTATATATATGCAGTAGCTTACTGCTCACAGGCCACAAGCCTGGACGCCTATCACTGAACAATTTTAACACAGTATCTGTGTGTCTAAACCTAGAAAAGATAAATATTTAGGGAGACAGAGTTTTCAGCTGTTATAATCTTATAGGACATCACCTGGAATAAATGGGACTGGTCCTAACTGAAACATCCCTACAGTGCTTGTGACACTGCTCCACACCAGCTGGAAAGACCACCATCAGGACAGTTTCATAGTTACCAAGTCAATTTCACGTAAACGGAACAAAAATTATCCCTTCTATATAAAACATCCAGAATAGGCAAATTCAGAGACAGAAGATCAGGGGGAAATAGAGGATGTTAATGGACAGAGTGCCTTTCATAGGCGAATAAAAAAAAAAACTGTCCTAGAATTGAAAGTTATATAAATTTATGAACATACTAAAATCCACTGACATATACACCTTTTTACAGGGGTAAACTATATGTGAATTATGTCAATTAAAAAAAAAAAAAAAGTAAATCCACCCCAAAAAGACAAATAATGGTCAAGTGTAGCTCATTCATTTGTTGCTCACACTGGCTTCAAACACAGTCTTCTTGCTTCAGCCTGTAACGTGAGACTACAACTATCTGGGAGGCTGAGGCAGAAATACATAAATTCAAGTACAATCAAGGCAACTTAGGAAGATCCTGTCTCCAAAAAAATGTATTTTGTTGTCATTTTTTGTACACAGAAACATACATCCAGACTCCTCTCACCCCAACCAGGATACCCAGGCCTAGAAGCTCAGGTAGAGTCACATGTGTTCACCCACAGTTAAGAACTTATAACACTAATTTTAAAACATTTTTTAACACTTTGCAAGCAGTTCTCAATTTTTTTAAAGGATTCACACTTTTATTCCTCATACTGAGAACCTCAAAGAGGTTTTCTTTTTTGTTGTTGTTTTGGTTTTGGGGTTTTTTGTTTTTTGAGACAGGGTCTCCTTATGTAGTTCAGGCTGGCCTCAAACTTGCAGCAGTTCTCCTACCTCAGCCTCCCAAGTGCTAAGATTACAGGAGGTGTCCCACCAAGACAGACCAACAGCTTCTGTTTCTACGGACTATACCAATATTTATTGTAGTAAAAATTAAGGAGTAAAAAATACATATTTTTTGAGTTTTTACTTGTTTGTTTTTATTTTTTTCAGACAAGGTCTTAGTATGTAGTTCAGGCTGGCCTTGAACTCACTATGTATGTAGCCCAGCATGGCCTTGAACCCACAGCACTGCCTCAGCCTCCCAAGTACTAGAATTACAGGCGTGTGCCACTACAGATGGTCAAAAATCCCCCCTCAAAACCAAAAAACAAAAATTTTTTTTGAAGCAGGTTCTATCCAGTTCAGAGTGGCCTTGAACTCACTATGCAGCCCAGGCTGGCTTCAAACTTGTGGTGATCCTCCCAAGTGCTGAGACTACAGGCATGTGCCGCCACACCTGGGCAAAAATTTTAAACCGTAAGAAATTGCAGCACACATCCCGTTAATCAGCTTGGAGTCTCTGGAAAACTCAGTAAGAGAACTGGCAACACAGTTCAATGCCACCTTGTCGGGTATGATCGCAATCAGTGTGACCTCGCGGAGCCCCTGAGAGGAAAGTCAATAGCAACTGGCCAATGCAAAAGAAACCTTTCCTCAAAGTCTAATATGGAAAGAAAAAAACTAGCTAGCACTAGAGCTTTTTCCCCTAACTTTAAAAAAATCTATCTTAAAAAAAAATGACATCTTAGAGATTTTATCTTCACATGAGATACAATGACTCATCAGTTCTGCTGCAAGTGAAGATCCCATCAGAATTTTAGCTATTTCTGCTTTATATTTATTCAAGAACACTTCATCTGGCAAAGGCTGCCCAATTTTATAACAAATTCAAAGTCCATCTGGAACTGTATATAGCCTTAACATGTCACACCATGCAATTTTCCATTTGTTATCAACTATAAAATCTAAGAAACAAAAGCATTAGAAGTAATCAAATTATTTAGTACCACAGAGCATCATCCTTTTTAATCTGCCAGCAATATAGCAGCCAGATCTTCCTCTATTACAATTTAAATTTCTTCCCCACTTTAATAAAAAGAACTTAACTCCTAGGCATGGTGGTATGTCTGTAATCCCAGTACTCAGGAGGCTGAGGCAGGAAGACCGCTGTTAGTTGAAACCAGCCTGGGCTACACAGTGAATTAAAGGTCATCCTGAACTATATAGCAAGTCTCAAAAAAAAACAAAACCAAAAAAAAATTTTTAATTAAAGACAAAAAAAAAAAATCTTTAACAACTTTCATACACCATTCAGATAAAAATTAAACTTTCATGGTCATAAATCTCCCCAAATTTGTCCTGTCATCATACATATCATAAGGAGCCATGACCTACCCTCTATTTGATCCTCAGCAAAAAAACAAGGGCAGGGGATTTAGCTCAGTGGCATAAGCACCTGCCTGGCAAGCATGAGGTCATGAGTTCAATCCCCAGTACCAAAAAAAAACAAACCCAACACCCAAAAACCAATTACTGATGTGCCTACTAACGTGTTCTGAAGACATTTTAAGGAAGCATTAAAGTCCTACCTAAGATTACAGTTCACAAAAAATTTTTTTTTAATTACAAAAAATAGATTACAGTTCACTCTAGATTCTACATAAGAATACAGTATATGCTTTTAAGTAACTAAGTACTACGACATGAGATAGGGTACACCAAAGTAGAACGTAAACTGGGTATGGTAGTGCATGCCTGTGTCCCCAGCACTTAGGAGGCTGAGGCAAGAGGATTGTCGCAAGTTTGAGGCCAGCTTGAACTACATAGTGAATTCAAGATCAAAAACTATATGGCAAGACCCTAAAAAAAAAAAAAAAAGCACAGCTTCAGAAACCAGCAGTTTTCTCTGAAGACACATGCTTATGCTAAAATCTGAAAGGAAAGAGGCAGAGGGTGAGAACCAGCCTGTTGTAATAGAGAATACTTAAGAAGGGATGGCTGGGACCCTAATGTATACTTAGGCTTCAACTGACTGTGTGAGTCTTGCTTTTATCATCACAGAGCGACGACTAAGCAACCTGTTCTCCCTAGTGCTGGAGATTAAACCCAGGGTCTTCACACTAAATTACACCCCCAGCCTTTTTATTTTTTTGCTATTTTGTCACGAGGTCTCCCACAATTGCCCAAACAGGGCTGGAATTTGCAATCCTCCTGCCTCAGTCTCCCACTAGCTGGGATTAGCAGAGAGCAGATGGCCTCTTTAGTACTGCTTTTAAAACTGAAAGTACTTCATTTAAAGAAGCCCTCAATGCCAAACAAATGAGGAAGTTGGTCGTCTTACCTGCCCTATTACCCAACTGATACATTACATTCTGACCTACTATGTTGTACAGTAACAGCCAAAATTCAAAAACTGAAAATTCCAAGTCTCATCACACCTACATCACACAGTGAGTTCAAAGTTACTTTGAACCACATAGTGAGATGTCAAAAAATTTAAACAAAAGACAAGTTGGAGGATTAAACTTATTTGTTTTCAAAAAGAATTAGCATACTATTAGCAAAATAAAGAAAAAAACCAATCGTGGAGCATTAGGAAAGAATAAAAAAGCAACGATAAAATCCACAAATGTATCACCAAGTCACAAAAGTAATACAGAACTATAGCAAGCACCACATACAAAATAACTACAGCTGGGTGGGTGGCACATGCCTGTAATCCCAGCACTACAGAGACTCAAGCAGGAGGATCACTGTGAGTTCAAGGCTAGCCTGGGCTAAAAATGAGTTCAAGGTCAGCCTGAAATACATATTAAAACCCTGTCTCCAAAAAAAAAAAAAAATCGATAAATGAATATTTCAGCTGTTATTATAAACTAGAAAACTTCTAGAAGAAAACACAGGAGAAGACTAAATAATACCAAAGTATGAAAATACAACTAAGAATTTTGGAAAGTTCTTTGCGAGTATGTATTAAAAAATTTGCTGCCTATTAAAACCCAACAAAGGAACCAACTATATTATATCTCAATAACAAAATATTACATAAAAATAATATAGTATTTTGTTATTTTGAGAAGTGTCTTTTCAACACCTTTTCCAGGATGAAATTAACTCCTGCCAGGAATTAAACGCTTCACCTATATGAATTATCACTAGCCTGCAATGTAAGCCAGACACAGTGGCACTTTTGTAATGCAAAGATTCTGAGAAGGCTGAGGAAGACAAATCACAGATTCAACCTCAGCCTGGACAGTTTTAAGAGACTGAGCAAGATCTTTGTTCAAAGTGAAAAAACAAAGGACTAGGGCCTGTAATCCCAGCACTCAGGAGACTAAAGCAGGAGCATCACTGCCAAATTCAAGGCCAGCATGAACCACATAGCCAGACTTTGTCTCAAAGACCAAAAGAAAAAAAAAAAGAAGGGAGGGAGTTCAATGCAAAGGTCTTGGGTTCAATCCCCTAGTATAGATGGGGGTGGGAGTATAAAGCAAACTTGGCTAATTAGCTATTTTTTTTTAATGGTAGCAAAGTTTGGGAGGGGGGAAAAAATAGTAGCAAAGTTTTATTAGTCCTTGGGGCATAACACTAAGGTTTACAATGACCCATCTCATACCTATCTACTGTAAATTTGTAGTTTAGCATAATAATAGCTTGGTTATGTGTTTCAGTACCTGTGCCTGGGGGATATAGGAAGTAATCCTTGTGTTTACCCACTTGGTATGATGAAAACCAAGATGTGTGCATGTATGCAAAAATGTCAAACCAGGATTTTTGGCCACATTAACACAGCCATACAGGTTTTGCATGTATTTACCTGAGCATCACAAAGGGTAAAATAAACCCACACCACTCCTCTGTTTTGTAAACTTCTATTTTACCATACATGGAATGTAGATATAATTCACAGTAGCTGTGCCTAGGGAAAGCAAAACCCTATGTGTGCATTCACTCGCTTGGCAGACTAATGGCAAGGTCTGTGCAGGAGATCTAAAGTAGCAACAGGTGAGTTTTCCCCATGACATCCTTATTGCTAAATTTCTGTGCATTTACAATGTTCTGTTTTGTTTTTATTTTCTTTTTAGCAGGGCATGGTGGCACACACCGGTAATCTCAGCACTCAGAGGCTGAGGCAGGATGATCATTGCAAGTTCAAGACCAGCCTGGACTACAAAGTGAGCTCAAGGTCAGCCTGACCTGCACAGTTGAGACCATGTCTCAAAAGGACAAAAAAAAGTTTTGATTTTTCTGGTAGGCTAACTCAGTACAATTGTGGGGAACCACCCACACACTCTCCTTGACTCTCCTTGAAAGAAGAGCAACTATCTCCATTTTGGATAAACTTGGCCCTATCTCCATCTACTGATATGTACAGAGCTAGCTAGGCTATTTCTTTGTCTCTTCAATTGACTTTAAGCAATATAAACTGGGCTATCTCTGAAGTAAGGTGACAGATCAGTATAACCCTGCCCAGTGACTGTCCCCAAATATTTGGGTGAGCCAGGCGGGATGGAGAGCCATGTTTCATGCTGTTGGGCCTCAAAAAAGAGGCTACAACTTTCCAGGGAAAAAAGGATTACACACCAGAAACGAAGCACTGACCCAAAATGACTATCTCAGTCGTGTTATGCAGATTACTGTCTCTTTGCATTTCTTGCCCTCTGCATATCACAGAGGTCATCTCAAGCCTCCTATTTAGCGCAGGTCAGGCGGTCACTGTCACTCATCCATGAACCACTCCCTTCATGGAGAATTAATATAATCCATGTTGGACCCTGGGTCATGCATGGCCTTTGTTCCGGAGAATCACCATCTTGGCTCCCCATAACTGTATATATGTCTTACTGTCTTTATTCTTGACTTGGGTTGCACTGAAAATTGGAATTAATTCACTAGAATTCCAATAACTTCTCCATGCACTGGAAATTGGAATTAATTCACTAGAATTCCAATAACTTCTCCATGGGATTACAAATATAAACCTTCCTGGACCTCAATGAGGATAGAAAAGGGATCTCTATATACAATGGCATGTGAAAAACCAGATTTGCAAGTTTTGGAGGTCCAAGTGAATCATCAGATCATTCACACATGAATAATAAAGATGATAATGACTTTGATCCTTGGCCATATGAGCCAAAGTCCCTGTCATGGTGAAATGGAGCAAGAATCAATGAACACAGACACAGGAAATGCAGACCTCCTTGATTTAAATGACAAACAAAACAGCAATATATGTACATATTTCACTAGTAGAAATGGTACACGTTAGAATAGGTCTGAAAATATAGTGAGGATTGTGGCACAGGTGAAACGTGAATGGAATGTCAGCACTGCTGTTCAATGTTGGAAATTATTTATAACAGACAAAATGCTACAAAATGTTATGAAACACACAACTGCCAAAATATAAGGGCCAAGAATTTAGCTCAGCAGCATTTAAGTGTCTGCCTGCCAAGCATGAGGTCGTGAGTTCAATCCCCGGTACCAAAAAATAAAAAAGAAGAATCAATTTTGCCAGGCATGGTGGCACACTCCTACAAACCCAGCACTCGGGAGGCTGAGGTAGGAGAATTGTTGCAAGTTTGAGACCAGACTGAGCTACGAAGTGAGCCCAAGGCCAGCCTGAACCACATAGTGAGACCCTGTCTCAAAAAGACAAAAAAGAAAAAAGAAATACAAGTAAAATGTTCTGTATGCAACAATAGCCATACTCAAAAAAGTACTTACTACTGACACCTTACTAGCTGAACTGAAAGCATTCATAAGGTCTCCTGTAAGTAGCAGGGCTTTCTATCGGTAATCACAGGAATGTAAAAGACTTAATAGTGGCTCAAAGCACTTAGAAGCCGGGTAACAGTAGCACATGCCTGTAATTCCCAGCACTGGCAGGAGGCTGAAGCAGGAGGAGTACTGCGGAGTTTGAGGCCAGCCTAGACTATATAGTAAGATTCTATCTAAAAGGAAAAAAAAAAAAAAAAAAAGATGCTTAGGAGGCTGGAGCAGAAGGATAGTTTGAAGACAGACTGGGCTCTATATAAGGAGGTCAAAATTGTCCTGGACCACACAGCAACTCTCATAAAAAGTTAAAAAATAATTTTTAAAAAGTCACTTTTAAAGGGCTGAAGAATGTAGCTCAATAGTTAGAAATAAAGTACTCCTGAGTTTGAGATCTAGTACTGCACTGTAAGAAGAAAAGAAAACAAACATAGAAAACGCAATAAAAAGACAGACCTCTTGGCACATGCCTGTAGTCCCAGCATTCAGGAGATTGAGGCAGGAGGATTCCTGTGAGTTTGAAGCCAGCCTGGCTACAGTGAGACCCTGTCTTGAAAGACAGAGACAGAGAGAGGAAAAGGAGGAAGAACGAACAGAAAGAAAAGAGACAAGAAACGGGAGGAAGGAGGAAGGAAGGAAAGGGGGGAGACACAAAATATAGCAGGGTGAGATGGCGCACAGGGGTAAATCCTAGCACTCGGGAGGCAGAAGGGCCACTAAATCAAGTCCAGCCTAGGGCTAACTTGTTAAGTTCAAGGCCAGCAGAAGGTATGTAGTGAGACCTCGACTTGAAAGAAAAAAAATATAATTAAATAAATAAATAAGACTAAGGTATAAATGAAGTCCCTTCTTCCTCTTCAAAATCATATACTAATCTAACCAAATAAGTCTATGGTCTTCTGCCAGTAAAAAATATGGTGTTGTCCTGTGAAATTTCAAAACTTAATGTTATAAATTATGCAAATTCCAATGTGCATTCAAATAAACTGGTTAGGTTAAGCATTTAATGATGCTTTTTAAATCTACTTCTATATCAGAATATAAAAGCTCACAAAACAACATTGCTACTCCAACAAAATAATCTTATGGATGATTTTTTGAGGTATTCTTTCAACAATTATTTTTTCCAAAGTTAGTGATCAAACTCAGGTCCTGACACACACTGGGCAAGTGCACTCCAATTGAGCTACATTCCCAGATTCTTTCAACAACTAAAAGACAAAAGGACACCAGGTAAAATAAAGTTCTTTCACTAAAAACAACTGGAAGTGGGAATTTTTAAAACTGAGGTAACCTTGCCTTCACTTCCCACAAGCTAAAAAAAAAAAAAAAAAAAAAATCAGGAGTCAAACTAAAAAACAAGTTTACCTCTAAGACATTGAGCAAATAGTAGGTCAGTGGCAGAGCACTTGCATGCATGAGCTCTTGAGTTCAATCTCTGTCACTCAAACTTGTAACTAACCATTCTCTAAGAGCACCTGGTTATCACTTGAGAAGTTCCATGACAGGGGCTAGTACCCTTCCTGAGGGTTTCAAGTGTTCACCTCTACCACAGCACTTACAGTAGGTACCCTATGGGGAAACAGATTATATCTGTGACCCACAGGACTAAAGATTTCTTAAGCAGGGACAGTATCTTGGTCACTACCATCCCCAGCACCCACAGAGGCATCTATTCATACTGAGCTGCTCAATGAAGCTTACACTGAGTGATGAAGGATTAAAAGGAGGAGCATGGTACTTGAAAATCACCACGTTTAGAATTTTCAGGTTCAGGTCAGGGATTTAGCTCAGTGGCTTATGTGCCTGCCTGGCAAGGGCAAATGTGAAGTCATGAGTTCAATCCCCAGTACCACCAAAAAAAAAAAAAAGAATTTTCAGGTTCCCATTCTAGAATACCAGACACTTGTACAATCCCAAGCAATGCAACAATAACAATCCTCTGCAGCACCATCATCATAACCCTGAAGAATCAGACTTTACTAGATTACTGGATTTTCTCAACCTCCTTCCTTCTTTCCTTCTACATGGAGAGATCAGAATTCCCTAGCTGGCCCTGTGGCCACACGCCTGTAATCCCCTACTTGAGAAACTGGAGCAGGAAGACAAGTCTGAAAGCAATGCAGGCAATTCAGGAGACCCCAACTCAAAATGTTAAAAAGCTGCAGATGCAGCTCTGTGGCACAGTGCTTGGTACTGTGTACAAGGCTATGCATTTGATTCTGAGAACCACAAAAAAAAAAAAAAAAATACAAAATATAAAACATGAGTCTGTATTTTCCCAACCCATAAATTATACCACACAATTATAAAAAATTGCCCTTAAAAAAGCTTCAAAAAGCTAGGTGTGGTGACGCACGCCTGTAATCCGAGCACTCAAGAGGCTGAGGCAAGAGGATTCTTGCAAGATTGAGACCAGCCTGGGCTACAAAGTGAACTCAAGGCCAGCCTGAACTGTACAGCAAGACCATGTCTCAAAAAGACCAAAAAAAAGGCTTAATATAGTTGTTGCTTTGCTTAATAGCAAACATTAACATTCAAAGATCAATAGAAAATGTGCATCATAAAACATAATTAACTTGTCAAATAGTAAAACTTTAAAATACAAATAGTTGATAATGATCTGGCTGACAAATCTGCCATAACTGGTAATTATAAAATGTCATTTACAAATATAAAAGCATTATAAAGCAGTAAAAGAAAAATGCTCTTAGCCAAACATGGTGACACATTCCTGTAATCCCAGCACTCGGGAGGCTAAGGCAAGAGGATCACTGCAAGTTTAAGACCAGCCTGGGCTACAAAGTAAGGCTAAGACCAGCCTGAACTGTTTAGTGAAACCCTGTCTCAAAAAGACAAAAATAAATAAATGCCCTTACAAATGAAAGTTTATTACTGTAATGCTACCTCAGAAAGATTTTTATGTCAACTCCAATTAAATGGTAGTAACAGCTTAGAAAGAACCAAGAAAGGTCACTAGAACAGGGTTAAGGTTCAGTGACTCAATGACCCTTGGTGGCCCTGTATTATCAAGGGTTGATTACTGAGGTTAATTATGCCTCCATGTTTACAGACTAAAACTTTCTAATCAAGTATAATAGACACCTACAGCACAAATGTTTAGTTTTATCCCTACTAATAACATTTTTGTTTGTTTTGCTTTGCTTTTGGTACAGGGAATCAAATCTAGGGCCTTGTGCTTGCCAGGCAGGCACTCTGCCACTAAGTTAGAGCCCTGGCCCCTAAAATTTTTGTTTGAAATGTAAAATTTAAAAACCAAAAGTAAGCCTTTTTTGCTCTTTTTATGTTTCTATCTCTTCTTAATGTTTCTCTTATAAATATTAAAATTTTAACAAATGGGCTGAATAAACCACAGGATGCCATCAAACAATAACCTCAAAACCAGGGGTTCAGCTTAGCGGCCTAAGTGCCTGCTTGGCAAACTTGAGGTCGTGAGTTCAATCCCCGGCACCAAAAAAAAAAAAAAATCTCAAAACCTAACTCCCTGAGCTAAACAATAATCCCAACTCCACGATACTCACCAAAAATAACCCCAGCAATAACCCCAGAATTTGGGAGACTGACCCAGGAGAAATGCTATGAGTTTGAGGGCAGCCTGAACTACCCAGGGAAACCCTGTCTCAGAAAAAACAGAACTACCAGAAATGCACAAAAGGCCTACTACGATAAATCCAACACATAGACATCCTAGTAAAATTTCAGTCCATTTTATTCTGGGTAGTAGGGTTTACTGGAGATTCAACCAGGGCTATCACATAGCTACATCTCAGTCTCTTTATTATTTATTTTGAGAAACTGTCCAGGCTGGGCTCATACTTGCTCTCTTCCTGCCTCAGGCTCCCAGAGTGCTAGGATTACAGGCTTGTGCTAGCATTCCTGACCTGACAGACTTCTTACCAACACAAGACAAGCAACTTCTTTAAAATTCTAAGAGAAAACTATTCTGAACCCAAAATTTTGTAAAGAGCCAAACAATAGTGTATTATGGTAAAATGACATTTTGGGCCAGGGATCTAGCTCAGTGGCATAAGCACCTGCCTGGCAAGCGTGAGGTCGTGAGTTTGATCCCCAGTACCAAGAAAATAAAAAAAAAAAAATATATATATATATATATATATATATATATATATATATATATATATATATATATATTAAGGCATGGAAAAATTCAGGAAGTTTACTACCAGCAGACGCTTTTTTGTGAAAAATTTAAATAAGGGCATCTTTCACCAAAGCAAATTTAAAAGGTAATGTGACAAAGGAAACAGTGTAAATAAACACATAAAATTGAAATTTAAATCTTGAAGAGCAGCTGTGTAATATGAAATGGGCTTTTACACAGGGTTAATGATGTGGCTCAGTGGTTATAGTGCTTGCCTAGCACGTACAAGGTCCCAAGTTACACTACCAATACTATACTTAAAGACTTTAAACCAGGCGTGGGGATACACTCCTGTAATCCTAGTACTTGGGAGACTGAGGCAGGATGGTTGCAAGTTTAAGACCAGCCTGGGCTACAAAGTGAGCCCAAGGCCAGCCTGAACTGCACAGCAAGACCCTATCTCAAAAACACCCAAGAAAGACAGAAAGACCGACAGAAAGACTGCATAAAAGCATTTAGAATACAGCACTGTCTAGCAGCACTGTCACTGTTAGCTGCTATTTTGATTAGTACATCATTATGATAAATTAGTAAGAATCTAGACTTAAATGTTGTATCTTATGGGAGTGTATATCTCAGAGCTACATTTGTCTAACATGCACTCTTACTTTGGGTTCACTTCCCAGCCCAAGAAAAAAAAAATGTATTTTCATGTTTAGTAATAAATGAGAGTACTTTACAGTATCTATACAATGGTTATAATGCAACAGAAAATTGTAAGGCTCTGAGACTCATTCATGGGTTCAAGAAATATATAAAGGGCCGGAGGTTTAGCTCAACAGTGTAAGCACCTGCTTGGCAAATGTGAAGTTTTGAGTTCAATCCCCGGTACCCAAAAAAAAAAAAAAAAAGATTTAAAAAAAAAAAAAAAAACATATAGATAGATAGGCTGGATATTTAGCTCAGTAGCTTCAGCACTTACCTGGTACATATAAGGTTGTGAGTTCGATCCCCAGTACCAAAAAAAAAAGGAAAAAAAAATATATAGAGGTTTTTTTCTGACTAGGAACAAATCAGGACCTTGACCTTACCCATTCAAGCCACAAACGCTGTCACTGAGCTACATCCCCCAGCCATATATATTCCCCAAAGAATAGGATGAAGAATACAATTTTCAGATGTGCATGGTGGCACACACTTGTAATCCTAGCACTCCAGAGGCTGAGACAGGAGGATTGTTACAAGTTCAAGACCAGCCTAAATTACAAAGTGAGCTCAAGGCCAGCCTGAATGGTACAGCAAGATCCTATCTCAACCAGATGAAAAAAAAATAAAATAAAATTTTCAAGTATAAAATACATTAGGTCAAAATTCCATAAAGATAGCAAAATGAAAGCCAAGCACAAAAAAGAAGCACAAAAAATTTCAAAGCCAGGTATGATGGGTGGCACGTGCCTGTAATCCCAGCACTCACCAGAGATGGGATCATTAGGAGTTCAAGGCCAGCCTGACTACATGATCATGTCTCATGCAAACACTTTAAAATTTCATTTCATTCCAGAAAGACTGGTTGGCATCAAGAAAGCAAACAACAACATGATGGTAAGGCTGGCGGGGAAGACTCCTTCAACATTCTTAGTGGGAAGTAACCAGTACAACTACCATGGAAATCAGTATGAAAGACACCTCAAAAAACTAAAAATAGAAATTTCATTTGACCCAGCTATTTTTTCTTGCTATCTTCTTGAAAGAATTAAAAACATCAGCCGAGCATGGTGGCACACTCTTATAATCGCAGCACTTGGGAGGCTGAGGCAGGACAATTGTTTGCAAGCTCAAGACCAGCCTGGGCTACAAATTCAGCCCAAGGCCAGCCTGAACTACATACATAGTGACACCCTGTCTCAAAAAGACAAAAAAAAAAAAAGGAATTAAAGATATCATATACAGTTATATATGCATACCCATGTTTACAGTAGCACAACTCATAACAGCAAACTGATAGAAACAACCCTATATACAGATGAATGGATAATGAAAATATGGTGTAACTCAGCCATAGAGAAGGATAAATTTTAAGTCATTGTAGAAAAATAGATACACCTTACAACCATAACACTAAGTAAAATAAAGCAGACACAGGAGATTAAATATCACATGGTTTCTCTAATGTGAGAGACCCAAAAATTAGTAATTTAACAAGCAAAATGAAAGATTATAGCAAACAGGGAGAAAGACTTTTGCAGATGGGAAGTGGAATTAAAGATGGATGGAGTAGAGGGAGAAGAAGGGAAAAGTAGTAAAAAGGATTAAGATACAGTATGTATACACACCAACTCCCCAGGATAAATGAATTCATCATATATGGCAAACACATACTAAAATAAATAAATAAATAAATAAATATTTTTAGAACTATAAATAAAAATTTTTAAAGGTCAGGGAGGTAGCTCAGTGGAAAAGCACTTGCCTACCACATATGAGGCCTTGAGTTCAATCAATCCCGAGTGCCTAAAAAAATAAAATGCAAAGTCAGGCATGGTGGCACACTCCTATAATCCCAGCACTCCGGAGGCTGAGGCAGGAGGATGTTGGGAGATTAAAACCAGTCTGAGTGACAAAGTGAGCTCAAAGCCAGCCTGAACCGCGTAGCAAGACCTCGTCTCAAAAAAAAAAAAAAAACAAACTTTTGAGGTGGTTTTATTTTTTTGAGCAGGGTCTCACTATGTAGCCCAAATTGGCCCTAAACTCACCACAATCCTCTTGCCTCAACCTCCCAAGGGCTGGGATTCTAGGCACTAGCCACAAGGCCCAGCTTAAATTATTTTTAAACAGGAATCTGTGCAAAGGAACAACTTTGACATACCTGATGGTATTTCACAATAAAAAAACTATTATTTTGGGGATACTAGCTCAGTGGGATGGACTTTGTCTATGGTGAGGCCCTAAGTTTTCCTGGAAAAAAACTTTTTTTTTTTTTTTTAAATTTCAGGATATACTGGCTTATCTTTGACAAAGGTGCCAAACATTCACTGGAAGAAAGATAGCCTCTTTAATAAACGGTGCTGGAAAAACTGGCTCTATACATGCCAAAGATTAAAACTAAACTCATCTCTTCCACCATGTACTAAACTAAAATCAGAATGAATCAAAGATCTTAATGTTAAAATAGAAACATTAAATCTGCTGGAAGATAGAACAGGTAAACTCTTGAAGACACTGATGTAAGCCAAGACTTTATGAACAAAACTCAGATTGCAAAGGAACTATCACAAAGAGTCAACAACTGGAATCTCACCCTATTGAAAAGCTTTTGCATAGCAAGAGAAACCATCAACACAAAGAAGAACAAACAACACAGTGTGGGAGAAAATATTTGCCAGCTGTTCCTCAGACAAAGGATTACTATCAAGAACTGATAAGGAACTTAAAAAAAAAAATCAGTCCTTTCAGATTTAAGACTCAATCCAAAAATGGGCATCTGAGATGAATACACACTTCTCCAGATGAAGAAATACGAATAGCAAATAAATATGTGAAAAAATGTTCAACATCACTGGTCATTCGAGAGATGCCAATTAAAACAACACTTAAGATTTCACCTCATGCCAGGGACTTAGCTCAGTGGCATCAGCACTCACCTGGCAAGCACGAGGTTTTGAGTTCAATCCCCTGTACCAAAAAAAAAAACAAAAAAACCAAGATTTCACCGCACCACAGAAAGAATGGCAAGAAATCAAGCAATAACAAATGTTGGTGGGCCTTGAAGGGAAAAGGAAACCTCCACTGTTGGTGGGAATGCAGACTGGTGCAACCACTGTGGAAATCAGTGTGGAGATTCCTCAAAAAACTAGGATTGGAGGTCTGGTTCAACTCAGCTATTGCCCTTTTAGGTATCTTCCCAGAAGAATTAAAAACATCACACCACAGTGATATATGTGCACCTATATTTATAGCAGCACAGTTTACAACAGCCAGATCTTGGAAACACCCTAAATGTCCATCGACTGAGGAATGGATAAAAAAGATGTGGTATTGGGGATTCAGCTCAGTGGTGCAAGCATCTGTCTGGCAAGCACAAGGTCATGAGTTCGATCCCCAGTACCCACCCCCGCCAAAAAAAAGATGTGGTATTTTTATACGACGGAATAAAGAATTATAAACTGTACACTCTTATAGGTAAATGGATGCACCTTTAGAATATACTCATTAATGAAATAAATAAAACACAATTGTAAACATCGTAGTTTCATTAATGTGAAAAGCTGAAAGAAAAAATATGTATATGTGTATGTATATGTATATAAAAAAACTAATTAAGATAGTTATAATACTACTGATTTCTCTGAGTTTGCTGAAGAGAAAGATTTGTACTGGTCTTTTTGGACAAAAAAAGGGGGAGTGAGGATTTAGCTCAGTGGCGTAAGTGCCTGCCTGGCAAGCATGAGGTCATGAGTTTGATCCCCAATACCAAAGAAAGAAAAAAAAAAAAAAAGATATACTGGCTTAGGTAGGAAGATCACAAGTTTGAGGACAGCCTGAGCTATGCAGCAAGACTCTCTTTTTGTTGAGTTTGATTGTCTGGGTTTTTTTTGTTTTTTGTTTTTGTTTTTTTTGAGACAGGGTCTCATCAAGTAGCACAGGCTGACCTCGAACTCTGGGTGAACCTCCTGCCTCAGCTGCAGGAGTGCACAGTCATGCCTAGCTAACAAAACCCTCTCTTTAAAAAAAGTTTTTTGTTTTTGTTTTTAAATCAAAAGATAGGAAAAAAAAAAAAAAGAAGAAGAAGAAGCACACACTAAGGTTAACATGAAAAGATGTATTTACAGGAGCAAGAGTGTACCGACTGAGACCTGAGCAGGTCTGCATGCAGAACGCAGGAAGCAGCACAGCTTGGGTGTTGGTAACTGGGATGGTTACACTGGGGTTCCTTGTGCTGTACTACATTTTTGTTTTCTGAAAAAAATACACTATTCAAGGACAGCTCAAGAGTTCTATCCTACACCATGCTGACTGCAGTTAACAACACATTCTATACTCAAGGCTGGGGCAGGGAACAAGTGTTCTCAATGACAATGACAATGTGAGGCAATGCATGCATTAATTAACATTCCACAATGCAGATATACTCAAAAACGTTGTGCAACATGCGTACTATTTTTAATGTCAATTTTTTGGTATATAATATACATTATATTGCAAATCCTACAACAGACATTAAAGGTTCTCAAAGAAGTATAATTTTGAAAGAATTTACTGTAACACACACACACACAAAGAACCTGACTTTTCCCTCCCAACAAATAAGAAAATGACCCTGCCAAGTTCCATGTAGTCTTGTTGGGGTTTGGCTGAGCTTTCATTAAATTTAACAGATTAATTTGGGGATAACGCAACCACTGTCAATACTGAACACGAACACTTATAATACTGAGGAAATATTTTCAAAACCCAACTTGTAGTTTTTTCCTACTGCTGTTTTTGTCTGCTTTTGTGGTGCTGGAGATGCAACACAACTTCACTGAACATGTGTGTTCTTACCACTCAGCCACAAACCCAGCCCCTAAAATTATTTTGAATTGTTTTTTGAAGATTACTTTGAAGGCTTTAAGTTTTCTTGTGAGTATCTCTCATTTCACCCTACAGGTATTAGAAATACAGCAGCTCTTTTTTGTCTTGTGATTACAACTGCAATTTTATTTCCTTGGTACAAAAAGGACATCCAGGCTTTTTTGTCAGTAATGAGATATGGGTTTTTTTAATAATCTCAAATTGGGTAGTGACACTGCTACCTTTCCTCTTATTTGTAGTTGCCTCTTATTGCCTTGCAAATGGTAATTATGCAGTTTCTGCTTTTTAACATTGGTAAAAATTCTAGAGGGTCTCACAGATTTTATTAAATAATACTATTAAAAGGAGATTATGCAAATGCATTTTTATCAGTGATACATTTGGACTATGACTTATTTTAAATTTACTTTAAGATCTTTTGCTTTTGGTGGGGGGGGTAGAGAATACTGAACTCATGGCCTCCCACATGGTAAGCAAGTATACTATCACTGAACCCCACCTCCAACCCAAATTACAGTTCAACTTCTTATTGTTCCCTTGCTTTCTTTTATTCAGTTGGGGCCTATTTCACTTTTTTTTTTTTTTTTTTTGAGGCAGTCTCACTTTGTATTTGGGCTGGCCTCTAACTCACAGCAATTCTCCTGCTCAACCTCCAGAGAGTAAGTGTGCACCACCACTCCAATTGACTTCAATCCATTTTAAATTCATCTGTTTAGTAACCTAGGTGATATAAAACAATCATTCATTTGTATCCTTCCACTGGTTGTTCTTAAATTATTAAGAAATATAAGTCTAGTACAATTTATCTCCTGTCAACATAATAAACTCAACAGGAGCTGAAGAAGTAGTTTACTGGTAGGCACTCACGTGTATATGCAAGGCCTAAGGTTCAATCTTCAGCACTACAAAAAATAAACTGAACAGTACCCATAAAATTCCCTTTGCATGAAAAATGTAAGACTTCATGCTTGGCATTTTGGTGTTTGCCTGTGACCTCAGGACTATGGGTAACCAAGGGAGAAAGATCACAGGTACAAGCCTAGCCTCAACAACTTAACATGACCCTGCCTCAAAACTAAAGAATAAAAAAATATATAAAGGACTGGGGACATGTAGCTCAATGCAGAAGTCTACCACCAGCCCCCTAAAAAAAAATATATATATATATATATACACACACACACACACACACACACACAAACTATATGTAGATATTTAAACTGTAGAAAATATTTACTTTGGCTCACTGCTTCTAATTGTCTAACAATCTGGGAATTTTTTCCTAATTATTGACTTATGTTATTGTCTAGTATTAAAAAGCACCTTCATTTGCTTTCAAATTATTACTGAATTCCCAACTTAAAAAGCTTCACTCTAGTATTAAGAAATTTGACCCTTCCTGTGTTAATTTTATTTCTAAAAACTTTATAGTATCCTGTGTTTCCCTCTGGTGTCCTAAAATGAGGTTATCTATTTCTTTTCTCATTCACTCTAAAGATTCTCATCCATCTCTGGAGAAGCACTCTTTTTAATAACTTCCTTTTTTCACATTCATTTTCATTACTTTAATCCTATGGTTTCTGGATCCATTCTGCAAGCCTCGTCTTCTTTTATATTGGTCTTTTTTTTTTTTTAAGATAGGGACTCACTGCATACAACAGGCTGTCCTTCAGCTATATAGCCCAGGCTGGCCTCGAACTCACAGCAATCCTCCTGCCTCAACCTCCTGAGTGCTGGAATTAAAGATGTGCACCACCATGCCTGGCCTCTACTGATCTTTCTGATCTATATTCTGAGATAGTTCCAATATTTTTAAATTTTCCATATTTTCTTTTCTTGAATTTTTGAAGCACTGTCTCACAAACCAGTGTAACCCTCTTGCTTCCCCTTCCTGAGTGCTGGGATACAGCAGTGCCCACCATGTTCCACCATCCACACTATTCTTTATACTCAGCCTTTCCAGTCACTGTTTCATTTTAACAAGCATTTTTAAGTTCCTAACACTTTGATACTGGGTTGGTTTTTCTGAAGGGGTATGTATTTTGGGTTTGAGACAAGATCTCACTATGAAGCCCAGACTGGTCACAAGCTCATTGTCTGTCTGCTTCACCCTTCTTTTGGGTAGTGTTTTGAGACATGGTCTCACTTTGTGCTGGTCTCAAAATTGCAGTGATCCTCCTACCTCACCATCTTGAGTGCTAGGATCACGTACGTGCCACCATGCCCTGCTATCACTGTTCTCTATACAACTTTTTACTTTACAGAATCAGTATCTGTGGCTGAGTTTGGTGGAACACACATATATAAGCCCAGTTACTCAAGAAGCTGAGTCAGGAGGATCACAAGTTTAGGTCTAGCTTGGGAAACTTAATAAGACCTAGTCTCAAAAAACTAAAATGAAAGGCTGGGGATTTAGCTCAGCAGCACAACACCTGCCAGGTGAGAACAATGTCCTGAGTTTAATTCCTAGCACCAAAAATAAATAAATAAATAAAATAAAAATCTGAGCATGGAGACTCATCTCTAATCCTAGCACTCAAAAGACTGAACCAAGAGGATCACAATTTCAAGCCCAGAATGGGCTACACAGTGAGTAGAAAGCCAGGCTGGCTACATAATGAGATCATAAGCAAAAGCCAAAAAAAGCTGGGTATAGTGGCACATGCCTTTAGTTCCAGCACTTGGAAGGATGAGGTAGGAGGATCACTGCAGGTTCCAGTCCAGTCTGGGCTACAAAGTAAGTTCAAGGCCAGTGTGAATTACACATTAAGACCCTGTCTCAGAAAAAGAAAAATCAGGCTGGGGATACAGCTCAGTGGTACAATGCCTGCCTATCATGCACAAAGCCTTGAGATCAATCCCCAGTACCACCAAAAACAAAACATTTAAAAACTAATCAGCCCCTAAGTAGGACTAGGAATGTAGCTCAGTAATCCCTATGTTTGAATGCCCAGGACAAAGGGGGGAAAAAAACCAATCTCTAAAAATATCAATTTTGGCTTTTAGAGAAATGACTTTAGTAAAGAACATGAGATCAAGGGGCTGGGGACGTAGCTCAGTGGCACAGTGGCACAGTGCCACTGTAAGACCTTTTGCTTTTGGTGTACTTGCCTGGCAAGCACAAGGTCCTGAGTTTGGTTCCTGGGATCAAAAAAAGAGAATATGATCAAGCATCTTGGTACACACCTATTATCTCAGAATATACCTGTATTCTGGAGGTTGAGGAAGGAAAAACATAAATTTTAGGCCAGCTTAGGCAATTTAGCAAAACTATCTCAAAATAAAAGAATAAAAAAGGATGAGAGTATAGGTTAGTGCAAAGGCTCTAGGCTTAATTCCCATCAGAATAATATATATAAATATGTATCTCCCAATTGTATTACAGGAAATAAATGTCTCCCAAAAAACAGTGATGTGCACATTTCCTACCATCTGTACCTTCAAAAAATTACCACAGGTGTCTGGGCACAGTGCTCCACACCTATAATCCCAACACTTGGGAAGCTGAGACATGAGGACTGCTGCAAGCTCAAGGCCAGTCTGAGCTATAGTGCATTCAATAGCAGCTTGAACCACATAGTGAGATCCTATCTCAAAGAAAACCCCAAAACTACCTCTGATAGCTGGGGGGGGGCTCACAACTTGGGAGGCTAAGGAGAAGGATCAGAAATCCAAGGTCACTTTAGGTTATACAGCAAGTTCAAGGCTGATTTGGTTTATATTGTGAGATCCTGTTGCAAAACAGAAAAAAACCACCACTGAAAAAAGCAGCTCTTATTTCTTGTTTGTTAAAGCCCACTTGCAAAGAATTTTAACATTCTAATTGAATAAGTTATAGATGGCCACCTGAGAAAATGTAAACTGGGGCTAGAGGAGTAGCCCAGAAGCAGGGTGCCTCCTAGCATAAAGGAGGTCCTATGTTCAATCACCAGTGCTGCAGGGGGAAAAGAAAAAAAGAAGAAAAAAGAAAACATAAAACTAAAACACCACCAAAAAGTTACTATCATTTAAACTACATTGAAGATATATGAGGCAAAAAGCTTCAGGTAACAGTATCTTCCTTATCACAAAAAAAAGTAAGACAAACTTTTTTTTGATCCAAGAGAAAGACAATTAACTTACTAGCATGCTTGTCCGCAAGCATTATAAGCGTATTGGAAATATCTCGTCTTCTATAAAAACACACTACTTTCGCTTCCACGTTTCCACTTGCAGTCTAAGAAATGAGAAAAATAAAAGTTATCTGGGCATTGAAGGCGTAGCTCAGTAATAAAGTATGTGCTTAGCAGGCGTGAGGCCCTGGGTTCAATCCCAGCACCAAAAAAAACAATGGAAAGTTATCTGAATTGTCAAATAGTTTATGAAGCAAAACCAGTTATACCAGTTATAAGGTCACTTGTGTTAACACTGTACCAACTATAGCTACAGGATAAAAAGACAGCTACAAATGCAAATAAGGATAAATAATACAATTATCTGTTCAGGTTCTAAACACTATTAGAATGCCAAATATACAATAACAAATAGCTCACTAGAATTAATTACACTAACATGAATATATTAGTTTAATGACTAAAGCCATACATAATTAACTCTGATTAGCTTTTAAGAAATTAATCCAGAAAACTTTTTAAAAATATATTTATGAGATTTAAGCCTATTTCCTCCAAACCCTTTCCCATGAAGCCCCAGTTAACCATAAAATCTCTTAGCCTTCCCCCAACATTCAACTGATGGCAAAGCTCCCCAAGAACAGCTGTCACACAGACTGTACCAGACAGCCTTGAAAACCATCCTCCAGTCCAAGGGCATCTACTTGTCCCTATTGTCCATATTCTCAGTAGTACTTGGTCTACCTTCACAAGTGAAAGTACCGAAAGCCTGGGGTTATGAACACTGAAGCTCTTATTCCTTGTTGACTATAGTCTAGATACAATCAATATTCAGTCAGGCTGTAATTTACTGCAGCTGAGGCCAGGTTCCTACTCTACTATTCTCTGTGAATTCTGAGGGCTTTCAAGGAAGTCAATCATTCATTACTAAATTCCCTGTAAAAACATATAGATTATAATGAAATGCTGCTGCGATTTTCAATTTCTAACAAATTTGAGAACATGTTTGCAGAATTTCTGAGTTAACAGATATATTCAAACAAAATGATTATCTATGTGCTGCAACAAAATCTGTCAATTTTATAAAACTGAGCATTATTTTATAGTAAAACAAAAAAAGGGCACTAGAGAAATACTATCCCTTAAAATTGAACTCATTTAAATTTCTAACCAAAATGCTCGTTTCACAATCTCGTGATCAAATACATCCAGAAGTAATGGTCCAGCAGTCTGCTAAATGAACGTACCAATATCTCCATGTAAATAAAATCTATCTATGACTTCAACTCTAAGCTTTTTATCATTTTTGTCTCATTAGTGACTTCCTCTAATAGAAATACTCTATTAAGTCACTTAAATTCTTTTAAATATGCTACTAGGTACTTTATAAGTACAGCACAGTATTCTTTGTCTTCTTTACAAAATACACACACTCCCCTCAAAAGTACCCTGGTGAAGATTTGCTATTCAAAATAGGGATTCACTGCTCAGCACACAAATCTGTGACTAGTATGTAACACACTGAGAACAGAGGACTGCAGGTATAGCTAGCAGCACAGTACTTACTTGCTTGGCATGTTTGAGACCTTGGGTCCTAACCCCAGCATCAAGAACAGTTAAGTAAATAAAAGGAGTGGAGGGGTCAACCATAGTTGTATATGCCAATAATCGCAACTACTGGAGAAATCAAGGCAGAAGGATAACTTTCAGGCCAGGCTGGACAATACTGTATTGCAAGATCTTTTCTCAAAATTCAAAAAAGGATTGTACCTCAGTGGTACAGTACTTGTCTAGCAAAGGCCCTGGCTTCAATTCTCAGTAACAAGAAAAAATAAAGACAGAGTAAACCAGGTATGGTGGCACATGCCCATAATTCCAGCAGTTCGGAGGCTGAGGCAAGAGGATTGCTGAAAATTGAGGCCAGCCTGGGCTACAAAATAGGTTCAAGGTCAGCTGAAACTGCACAGCACAACCATATCTCAAAACACCAAGGAAAAAAAAAGTAAAAATGTAAATCCTTCCCCACAGTTTCAGAAGCATCTGCTCAAAAGACATAGGTGAGTGTACAAACTATGGCATATGTGCTACAGCAGGCTGTTTGTGTCAGTGGAAGCTCTAAAAGGCTCACCATCATTGACGTAGGTTAAGCCAGTTATGATGAAACAAGCCTTTATATCAGCACTCAGGAAGACCTGAGCCAAAATTCAAAGTTGAGCCCACTTGAACAATACATACCTAAGAAAACTCTCATAAAATAAAGTTGGGGGAGTGAGCCGGAGATAGTTTGGCACCAAGGCCCTGGGTTCAATCCCCAGTACTAGGGGGAGGAGACTCAGGTTAAAGTTAGGGTTAGGAGTCTCATTTTTTCTGTAATTCAAGTATCTTTGGAGCCCTCCACTGAGTCAATATAATGGTACATGCTGGTTCCCAGAGAGGAGCGCCCACTGCAGCATGGATGCCAGTTCCCATGACATCCTCTCACCACCTAACTGGAAACCTTCACGGGTTTCCCACAACTATAGCACAAAAGTAAAGCATTCCTGAGAATACACTCAGACCTTCTTTTCCTTTCCCTTCTGGACTTCATTTCTCACTCATGAAATCAAGAAAGTATAACCTATTGGGGGCAGGACCAAGAAAGCCACTGAGAGGAAGCAAGAAGGTAGAAAGTCCTTAATAGGCTTAAAAACCAAAACAAGGAAAAAGAGAAAGAACTGGCATAATGGCACAACCCTGCAATCCCAACACTCGGAACGCTGAGGCAGAAGGATAGCTATGAGTTTGGGCTACACAGTGAGTTCAAAGCTAATCTAAACTACATAGCGACACTCTGCCTAAAAATAAATAAATAAATAGATAGATAGATAGATAGATAGATAGATAAATAAATATAAAAGAGTCCAATTAGTAAACCCCGGCCTGAAAGACCAAGTATTCTGGAAAAAAGATGACCCCCACCCTGGTAGAAAAAGTGAGATATTTGCAAAGACCCCATAATAAACATTTGATTTCTTCCATGTAGGTTGCAGAGTCTCTTAAATCTCCATTCTGCTGAAAACATTTACTAAAACATCTCCTAGTAACAAGAGGTTTTCTTAATTAAGTTGGGTTTGGTTTTTTTTTTTTTTTTTTTGGTCTTTTTGAGACAGGATCTCACTTTGCAGTTCAGGTTGGTCTTGGGCTCACTTTGTAGCCTAAACTGGTCTCAAACTTGCAATGATCCTCTTGTCTCAGCCTCCAAGTGCTGGGATTAGGTGTGCACCACCATGCCTGGCCAAGGACTTTCCTAATTTCTGCCCCTATTCCCAATTGATACCAAATGGCAGGAGAGATCTTAGGTCTTTGATTTGGATTCCACAGGAGTTTGAAGTAATTTCCTGAAATTATGTGCAAAAGCTTCTATGCACAAATGTGGCAGGAAGCAGACTCGGTGATACCCCAGCACAACACACACACACACACAAAAAAAAATGGTGGGGAGACTCTAAGCCAGGTGCAGTGGCCCACACAACTTGTGATCCAAGCCACAAGTAAGGCTGAGTCTAAAGTTCCAGGACACCCTGAGCAACTCAGACCCTGTCTCAAAACAAAATTTTAGGAGCATTAGGAACACAGCTTAGAGACAGATTGCCTGCCTAGCACACACAAGGTGCTGGTTTCAATCCCTGCTAATTAAAGAAAAAAAAAGTGATGCTTCTATGTATAAATGTGATTGGTGGAGGGAGCTGACTGTGGTTTCAAGAGGTGCCAAAACTAGTGAGTTTCCTCCCACCACCAAAAAGTAAGATATTAATCATGAAAGTGGGTTTCAGGGCCAGGGATACAGCTCAGTGGCACAGCACCTGCCTGGCAAGCACGAGGTCATGAATTCGATTTCCAGTACCAAAAAAGAAAGGGGTATCAGAGCATGTTAAACATGCTCTAAAACTATTCATCAAAGAACCCTTACGCCCTTCCACCTCCTCCGTGTTCCTCTTCACTCTAGAGCCAAGAATAAAATATGTAGGCTACAATGATACATATAAATTATATAACTCACAGGGCTGGGGATATAGCTCAGTGGCAAAGCACCTGCCTGACAAGAGCAAGGTTGTCAGTTCAATCCCCAGTAGCTCCCCCCAAAAAATTGTATTAACTCGCTTAAAAAAAAAAATCACAACAATAGATGGGCATGATGGCACACACTTATAATCATTGCACTTGCCAGGCGAAGGCAACAGAATCCTGAATTGAAGAGCTGCCGGGACTACAAAGTGAGAGCCTATCTCAAAAACACAAGACTAATCCTGGCTTGGTGGTACACACCTGTAATCTCAGCACTCTAGAAGGCTGAGACAGTACGATCACAAGCTCCAGCCCACCCTGGGCAATTTAGCAATTTATTGTGACCCTGTGTCAAAATAAAAAATAAAAAGGGCCAGGATGTGGCTCAGTACAAAGGCCATGGGTTCAATCCCCAGCACCACAAAAATAACTAAATGCATCATACACATTAAAACCTCCCCAAAAAATGTGAAATTAAGGGCAGAAGGGAGGCAAGAGGAGTGACAGGGGAATGATTAAAGTACATTACATGCACAAAACCACTACAATGAATCCCACTGATCTGTATACCCAAGATGTACTAATTCCAAAGTGTAGAAGAAATAAATAACATGTAACATGCCATATTATCTGTAAACTTCCTCATTTTTCTTGAGACTACATATACTTTTTTTAAAGAGCCTACTATGGGCACAAAATATCTTTCAAATATATACAAGGCCAATTCTTTTCTTTTCTTTTTTGTACCAGGAATTGATCTTACAAAGATCTATTTCCCATCCTCGTCACAGTCTGGGAAGGTTTATGTTTGTAACACCAAGAAGAAGTTATTGGAATTCTAATGAGTTAATTCCAATCTATAACTTCCAGTGAAACCCAAGCAAGAAACATATATAGTTACAGGGAACCAAGGAATCCTAAGTCCAATCAAGATGGTGGTTCACCAGAACAAAAGCCATGACCCAGGGCTCAACCCAGGTTATATTAATTCTCCATGAGGGGAGTGGTTCAGGGATGACTGACAGTGAGAGTGGTTGGGAAATATTAGACTGCCATGACTACCATGAATTGGATTAGGTGGGAGGTCTGAGATCATCTCTGCAATATACAGAGAGCAAGAAATAGAGTAATTTGCATAACAACTGAGGCAGTATCTAATAATTTGGGATCAGTGTTTCAGTTCTGATGTACAATCCTTTTTTGCCCTGGGAAGTCATAGCCTTTTTGTCGAGGTTGGTCCCATGTGACAGCAGGGAGCAGGGCTCTCCATCCCAACTCAAGCATGTATTTGGGGAGCCACTGGGCAGGGTACCACTGACCTGCTGCCTTGCTTCAAAGATTACACATCAGCTCCTCAGCTAGCCCGATTTACATTGCTTAAAGCCAACTGAAGGGTTGGGGCTACAGCTCAGTGGCACAGTGCCTGCCTGGCAAGCACAAGGTCATGAGTTGCTGGTACCAATTAAAAAAAAAAAAAAAGATGCCGGGCATGGTGGCTCAGGCCTGTAATCCCAGCACTCGGGAGGATGAGACAGGCACATCACTGTGAGTTCGAGACCAGCCTGGGCTACAAAGTGAGCTCAGGGCCTGCCTAACCTGCATAGAGAGACCCTGTCTCAAAAAAAAAAAAAGCCAATTGAAGAGAAAAAGAAATAGCCTAGCCAGCAATATACATATCGACACATGAATATAGGGCCAAGTTTATCCAAAATGGAGATAGTTGCTCTTCTTTTCAAGGAATTGTCTAGGTGATTCCTCATATAAACTTACAACCTGGCACTTGCCAGGGAGACACTGTGCCACTGAGCTATATCCTTGGCCCTACAGGTTCATTCTTAAGAAAAACCACCTAGATGGTGACAAAAATAAAATTTGTCAAAAATTCTTCTATTTTCAGGCTGGTGATTTAGCTCAGCGGCCTAAGCACCTGCCTCACAAGCATGCAGTCTTGAGTTCAATCCCCAGTACAGATTTTTAAAAAAAACCAGACGTGGTGGCTCACGCCTTTAATCCCAGCACTCAGGAGGCTGAGGCAGGAGGATCATTGTGAGCTCAAAGCCAGCCTAAACTGCATAGCAAGACCCTGTCTCAAAAACACACACACAAAAAAATCTTCTATTTTAACCTTATATCCTTCCTCCAAAAGATCACCCTCACTACATCTAACTATAAACTAAGAGGAAAGAAAACCAAGAATATAAGATAAACTAATACTGATCTGTGTTCAACAAGGACTATTTTGTTTTGCACCTAAAACTTCTTTAAACTTTTAAGGCAGAATTGTACAAGGTCTTGGATTCAATTTTTAGCACCATGGTGGGGCCAAGGGTGATTGAGACAAAAATCTAGTATCAAATCTTAAAATAACTAATTGACAATTATCCTAGAATTTTTAAAATTCTATTTAGAGGTTAATTATTAAATAAGTTCAAAAAAATTATTAAATGAGTTCATGTCCCTTCTGATTTATCAATTAGAACCAATCAAGTACTTTTCAATCCGTTATTTGAATTTTCCAATTATGTTAACCCTACACACCTAGCCTACTTCACCTCTGATCTTCTCCAGACCTTTGCCTAGTACATGCCTGTGACATCTCTTCCTTTTCTCATCCTTCCATCTCTTCTCATCCTGTAGACTTACCCTACCTGCACTCTCTGTTCAGATTCTCTCTTGATTATTTCCAGGTGTTCCCTTTATGAGAATGTAGAATCTGGCCAAAGATTTAGCTCAGTGGCCTAAGAGCCTGCCTGGCAAGTGCGAGGTCACGAGCTCGTTCCCTGGTACAAAAAACAAACAAAAAAAAAGAATGTAGAATCTGTGTGGGTAGAAACTACATACCTCTTGTTCACGGATGTATCTGAACTTGCACAATGCCTGGACAAAATTCAAAATGCATTTAATGAACTATGCAAAAATGCTATGTCTTTTCACATCCCTTAAGAAATAAAGGCCTTATGTAAGTAAAGGTTAGGCATGGTGGTACACATCTGCAATTGCAGGCAGGGGTATTTCAAATTTGAGCCCAGCCCCTGAATTCTCAGACTTTTTTTTGGTACCAGGGATCAAACTCATGACCCTGAGCTTGCCAAGCAGGCACTTGTGCCACTGAGCTAAACCCCAGCCCTGAGACCTTGTTTCAAAAAAAAAAAAATAGCCAGGCACAGTGGTGCAACCTGTAATACCAGTACTTGGAGGCTAAGTATCACCACAAATTTGAGGCCACCCTCAGCACATAGTAAGCTCAAGGCCAGCCTGGGCTACATTGCAAGACCCTACCTCAAAAAAAAATAATAATAATAAGGAAGGGGAATGGATGCAGCTATGTGAAATGTGAATCCCAAGTATAAAAAATAAAAAATAAAAAAAGTATGATGGTTTCTACCTATAATCTTCTTGGGACTGGTGAAGTTAGGGCAGGTTTCTGAATCCCAGGCCATCCCAAAGGACTCAGCAAAACTCTATGTCAAAATAAATGGGTTGCACTAGGTGTGGTAATGCACATCTATAATCCCAGCCCTCTCAAGGGAGAGGCAAGAGGATCCCAACAAGATTGAAGCCACCCTGGACTACAAGGAAAGACCCTGTCTCAAAAAACAAAAACAACAAAGTAAATGAGCGGGGGTTGTGACTCAGTGCAACAGCCCCCAGGATTCAAACCCTAGTACCACAGAACAATAAAAAGAGGAGAGATTAACACAAATTCTCAGAATATGTTTCCAAAGCACCATGCTCCGCCATTCTCAATTTAGCACAGCTGTTTTTTTCAAATGGGACTACAGCTAATTTCTTTCCCTATTAGATGTGCTTTTGATCACTCTTGTGATCAAAAAGGACTGGCAAGGAGCAGGTCATCAAAAATACCTTTATTTGTAAAACAAATCAATCAGGACTACAAATGCAGCTCAGTGGTAGAATTCCTGCCCAGCATACAAGGCCCTGGTACCTCAACAAAAAGAATTTACTTACAGTACTTTGTAAACACTAAAGCTATGTACAAAGATTAACATCAAGAGCAAGTCTCCAAAAACAAACAAAAGAAAAAGAAAATAAACACTATACACACCTATATGCACATGTATACATAATTTTTTTAAGCAGTTCTGAGGATTGAAGCCAGGGCCTCCCCCATAGTAGGCAAGTGGCCTGGGCCTAAGAAACATCCCCAGCCATTTTCCATTTTATTATGAAACAGGGTCTCACGAAGTTGTCCAGGCCAGCCTGGAACTTGCCATCTTCCTAACTCAGGCTCCCAAGAAGCTGGGGCTGCAGGTGTGTATCCTTTTCTCACTTTGCTTTTTTTAAATTGTAACCCAGGACCTCAGGCACACTAGGTGGGCCCTCTACCAATAAGCCACCAGTGGAGCTCAGCCCCAAACTCAGTATATTTGGAGATGATGAACAACATGGTAAAGAACATGGAAAGGTGAGTAATGGGATTGATTACAAGTAAATGTACCAAAAAAAAAAAGTAAATGTACCACCGAAGATGACTGTAGAAATACTCTACACTTGCATGATGTGATAGTCTTTCCACCTGCTTTCAGAAACAACAGAGGTCAGAGAGAAGCAGCAACAGCCAAAGTAGATATCGCCTTATAGGTCAGTATTTCTATTATACTCACAACTTTCTACTAAAATGACAAGCATAGTGAAGTTTCTTCAGTTTACACCAATACCAGAAAAGTGAAGCACATCAGAAGTATATAACCCAATAATAGTTCCTACCCAAAAAGTACTATTTGATGGTTACAAATACTACAGAATTTTTTTTTTTTTTGGTGGGGGGTTTATTTTTTGAGACAGGGTCTCAATATGTACTTTAGGCTGGCCTTGAACTTTCAGGGATCCTCTTGCCTCAGCCTCCCAAGTGCTAGGATTACAGGCATGTGCCACTATGTTCACTTTTTTTTGGTTTGAGACAGGATCTCACTAAGCAGATCAGGCTGGCATTGAACTCACTAGGAAGCCTAGGCTGCCTCTGCTTTAATCTCTCAAGTGCTAAGATTATATAGGTATGTGTCACCACACCCAGCTTTACAGAATTTTTAAAAATGCCTATTCCAACAACAAACCTCAAGGGTCTGTAAACAAGCCAGGTTGGGCCTGGCTTCATGGGACTCAAAATTACAGTCTTGCAAGGGGATTTCGGAGGAAAGGTATTTCAACAGATGTTAACAGTAAAAATTCTCAGAAACCACACAACCCTCAAAATGGTCTGGCAGAAACCTGAGAATTGTTGGAAAACCTGTGGTTACACCTCCCCCAGTGCCTCAACTTCAAAACCTTATCTATTGCAAACAATCACATTGATTCTATGACCCTAGACATCTGCAATCAGAGATAATCCTTAAACCTTTATTTTACTTGGGCCAAAATCACAAAGCTGGGGCTGGGGATTTAGCTCAGCAGCATAAGTGCCTACCTTGCAAATGGTGGTTGCGAGTTCGATCCTCGATAACAATTAAAAAAAATCACAAAGCTACATTATTAATATCAAAAATATATTCTTTTCTTCTGGTACCAGGAAAAAAATACATAAATATTTATATTTATGTGTGTATATATATATATATTTATACTTACGCGTGTATATATATATATGTATTTTTTTTTTCAAGGTACCAAGAATCGAAGTCACGACTTTATGCATGCTAGGCAGGTGCTTGTGCCACTGAGCTGAATCCCCAGCCCCAAATGTATTCTTATTAGTTGGCCAAATCTAAAATTTGGCAAATCTCCTTCAATACAGTATTTTCTAATTTATTCTTTCAAAGCTAGAAAAGGAAAATACTAACAAGAGAAAAATATCTATGACAACTAAATATAAAAACGGACTGAGTTACAAAAGTAAGGTTTGCTCATTGAAGCTCTGAGCAATTTCAGGAAATCTGAGGATTTGTAAGTAATGCTTAATACCAGAGAGAAAAAAATAATTATAAGCAGCAAGAGAAAAACAATTACAAAAAGAAAGAGAATATTCACAATCCTGTATAACTCTCTAATCTAAAATCTCTACTTTCGAAGTGCTTATGCCCTTACCCAATTACCTGTCAATGGAGAACACTTAGTTTTTAATAGCAGAATCAAGAACACTCAGTCTATATACCTTGTTGAGTTCTTCTATTCTTCTAATTAGGTAAGGGTTGCTAGAGGAATTCTCAAAGTAGACATAATCTGTAATTAAAAGAAGTTGCAGAATGTAATCTTTTCAACAGAAAAATTCTTTAGAAAATCATTCTTTTCTACACTCTAAAATTCACGGTAAGTAAACAACCATAATATACTCTTATGTACCTATTAGCCATAGACCTTTATTTTTCTTTCACTTCAATTAATGTTTTAGCAAGTTCCCCCAGACTTTTGTCCCACATGTCACTTCTAGAATAAACAAAGACAACTCATCACACATCTTTCCCTTCCAATCCAATCTGCCCAGAGTATGCTTCTCACATAAAACTGTTGACCTAAAACACATTCTGAGAAGGAAGAGGCTTAACAATCCGAAAATTTAAAACAAAAACAAACAAGCAAAAATCAGGTGGGCAGGGCCGGACCAGGAAGTACAGTGACAAACTTTTCCAAAGCTCTACCTGGGAAGAAGAGGAAAAAGGGGGGAGGGGGGTCACGTGCAGAGAGGCAGAGCCCTCTGGGGGTGATGTTAGAATCTTTTCACCTTTTTACCACACTTCAGCCAGGCTGTTATAAAGAAACTGCTGCAGGCTTTCAACAAAAAAAGTAATGTTCAAGTGTGGCTTTTCCTCCCCTCTAATAGGCTCAATGGAAACTTCCCACTGTGTGTCTGAGAGGCTGAAATGCATTGTTACTGTCTACCTTAGAGGCTCTCCCGTCTCCTCCGCAGAGTGGCCTCATTTAGCCAGGCCATCCCTACCGCCATCTACCAGGAGCTCGGCTAATGAGAAGAGGAGGAAGAGCGGGTCTCGCTCACAAACAAACACGCCACTTATCTGAATTATTATTTTACCAGCAAAGAGGGGAGGAGGGCGTCGCGAGCAGGGAGAAAGTTTGTTTGACCTTATTTCCCTCTTCCGCAGAAGGCTGGGAAGGCAGGCAGCAGAGCCCACGTCCAGGCTGAGCTCAACTCCCCACCTCCACCTGCGGACCCTGAACCCTACAGAGCCCCGTTCTTGCGGGGGTTGGGGGGCGGACAAAAAACAGAGGAGAGGGGAAGACGGGAAGACGCAGGGCTCACGGTAACCCTAAAAGCAGGCCAGTCCCGCTGGGCCCCGGGCAGGGCGCCTGCCCTCACCGCGCACCCACCGAAGGGAGGCGGGGAGGGGGTGCCCCATGCTCCTCCCCGAGCACGGAGGCCACGCGAGGGCTAGGCCGCCCAGGTGGGGGCTCGACGGTCCCTTCCCCCACGGAGGGCTGAAGGGCGTCCGGCTCCTGCCCCAAGGGGAGGCCCGGCCCCAGAAGCCGGGCGGGTGCGGGGGCTGCAGGGCCGCGGCCCGTCGTGGGGGAGGGGAGGCGAGGAGGGGAGGCAGGGAGGGCTGGGGACCCCGCGCCCCCCGCCCCGGCCCCCGCAGCCCGCTGCACACGCACGGGTCGGGCCGAGCCTGCCTACCTCCGACCCGGTACATGTTGGCCGCCATGTCGGCGCGCCCGCCCTCCGAGCCGAGCCGAGCCGAGCCCCGCCCGCCGCTCCGCCGCCTCAGCCTCGGCCGCCGCCGTCTCCTCGCGCCGGGCCGCGGGGTGGGGGAGGGGCGGGGAGGGGAGGGGACGCGGGAGGTGGGGAGGGGTGGTGCCCGCCCCCTGCGCCGGCAGCGCGGCCGAATGGGCCGGGTTGGGGGTAGGGTGGGGTGGGGGCCGGGGAAGGGCGGGGACTCTGGCTGGGGGGGTCTTGGGAGGGAGGAGTGGGGGACCCCTGGACCTGCTGAAGCCCGAGCTCGAAGCCCGTACTCGCAACTGCTGGCCAAAGACTCTGGGGAATTGGGGTGGGGGACCGAGGCTCCGGTCCCCCGAGCGCCCAGGGCACCACCACGGGTCCCCTGTCTTCTGCCTACTCCAACCCAGGTTCTGCTCTGCTCTGTCCCTGGGGAACCCCGGTAGGTGCGACCTTGAGCACGTGAGCGCCGAGCTCGGTTGCAAACTCTTGGATGCAAATAAGCGCAGACAGCTGGCGCCTTCATCCGAGGGTGGTGCGTGGTGCTTTAGGGCCCCCAGGCCCGGGGACCAGACAGCCACACTCCAGGTGCTTTCTGATTCCCCAGTCGGAGACCAAGCTGGGGACCGGCCTGGAAATACTAGCTCCTTTCCAAGTCCACCCTAACCGCCCCGGTAGGTCCATCATGGTTCAGCCCGAATTGCGGAGAACCAACGCCCCAGCACCCTGAAGCCCTGCCTCTAAACAGACAGGACCTCAGACTGCGAGTGTTTTGACAACAAAAGACCCTTAGACTAGCAGTGCTTCCTTTGTCTGTGGGGGAGCACGGCCCCACAATTCAATACTACCCCTCCCCCAGAGGAGGGCCTGTCAATCAGCTTGCGTGGATGGACAGTTTACTGGTTAGGTGCCCAAACCTTTTCTTTTGTTTTGCTGTGCTGGGAATGGAACCCAGGGCCTGGCACGTGCTAGGCAGGCCTTCTACCGCAGAGCTACACCCCCATTTCTATTCTAAAACTAGGTCTTCCAAAGTTACCCAGGCTAGCCTCGAATTTAGGATCTGTCGCTGGGATTACAGGTATGCACTACTACTACCTGCTTGGCCTAAACCTTTTAAATGATTATTTTTTCAAGCTGCTTTTAGACAACTCATTTTCAAGCCTTCATACCACACAGAAGCAAGTAAAAATGTTGTTTCTTGACTGACTAGCTCCCAAAAAGATTAGGTTTTTTCTGTTTGTTTTGTTTCGTCTGTGATACTAGTGACTGAACCTCAGGGCTTCCCATTGAGCTCCATCGCCTGCCTTTTTTTTTCAGCACCCCTTTTTAAATTTTTTTATATTAAAGCCCAGTTTCACTAAATTGTCCAGGACGGGCTCAAACTTGCAATCCTCTTGCCTCTCAGCCTTCCACAGTGGTACACATTACCTGTGTACACCAAGGTACCGGCTAGAAATAATTTTCTTTAGAGAAGTCAGTCCATTCCAAACTACTCCTGAAATTGTTGCATAATAAACATGAGCAAGATATGTTGGTGCAAGTTGTAATCCCAGTTGGCCCTTTGGAGGCTGAGACATGAGGACTGCTGTGAGCCTGATATCGGGGAGATGCACCTCCTTACATGCTAGATGTCAGATAAGCCAAGTTGGTGTTCCCTAAAATCAAAGAATGAATTCTAAGGAACAATACAGGTTAAGAACAGGAAAAAACAAATTGAGAGAGATAGCTCCCGAGAGACAAGAGGGGACCCAAAGGTGAGTTGCCACAGATCCTACTTCTCAGAGGGAGTTTTATACAGCAAAATCATGAAGTGAATACAGAATCACCAGTTAGGTACAGCATGGATTAAAACTATGATTGACCAGGTATGATGGTGCACACCTGAAATCCCAGGATTTAGGAGGCTGAGGCAGAAGTATTGCTGCAAGTTTGAGGCCAGCCTGAACTGCACAGTGAGACCCTGTCTCAAAAAACTTTAAAAAGCCGGGCGTGGTGGCACACTCCTGTAATCCCAGGACGCTGGAGGCTGAGGCAGGCAGATGGTTGCGAGTTCGAGACCAGCCTGGGCTACAAAGTAAACCCAAGGCCAGCCTGAACTGCATACTGAGACCTTGTCTCAAAAAGACCAAAAAAAAAAAACCTTAAAAAAAGGGAAAAATCTGTGATCAGTAAGGTTGTAAGTGTTGTTGTTTAGGTAATATTGATCCAATGGGGAAGCAGGTCACATAGCAAGTGTACATGGAAAGAAAGAACAAAGACCTTCGTGGGAAGGAATGGATTAGGAGGTCCTTGTCACCCACCTGGGTGACTGATGCCTAGCTAAACTTTATTGGATCAGATGTATATAATTTTGAATTTATTGCTCATCCCTGGGGGAGGCACATAGCCCTAGTCATTCCATCTTTATTCTGCGGCCTACCTTTCAAACAGATGTGCCTCCAGCCACAGCTGTGATGCGTTCTCCCCCAAACTCTGAGGGTGCAGCCCTGCCTGATGGCCTGTAATATTTCTGCCTAATTTAGCTGTCTATAATAAGTTGAGGCCAGCCTGAGCTACATAATGAATTCAAGGGCAGCCTCAGTCAATCAACCAACAATCCCTGACAGTTGTGAGGAGTTTTTTTGAGAGTCTGATGATACAACTGTATGTTGCTAACTCTGGGCTTCAGGTCTGTGCCAGAACAAGAGATGTCCCCAGAAAAGAGTGTGATGTTTGGTCATCTTGTGACAGTTGCTTCTCACAGAATGTTGAGATCAAGAAAATAATTTTCTGGATAGCTGAGGCAAAGTTAAATAATAATAAGAATAATAGCAAAAAATAAAATCCTTTTTCCTGAATTATATTGATTGACTCTGTGATGACCTGTTTCCTCATCTACAAAATAGAGACACTGATTCCACTTCACATGTACTTCATAGGTGAGCTAAGGATCCATCGTGATGATATCTGAAAATGCTTTGTAAACCAGAGAGCATAATGCACCAGAAATGTGTTGTGTTCTTTTTACCTACAGAAAACCTCAGAGACCCAAGGGTTTTATGCCACGTGTCAAGTTGTGAGCTCACCTCAGCTCTTCTGACCCAGAGGGATCACCGAAGGTGTTCTGTGATGAACACTGCTTAGCTAGTGTTTATCAAAATTCTTTTGGAAATCCCACTAAAGACCAATTGTGACAGCTGACATCATTCTCTCCCCTTCTGAAGTGACACACAAATAGGCTGAAAAGTTCACCTGTAGTAATGTAACAGCTTTAGGATTGTAATTCAATGCTCTCCTCTGGCCAAAATATTTTGAACCATCTAATGAAAAGACCATAAGTTGCAAAAAATAGATCACCAGTTTTGGGGTGCTTTTTTGTTTTTTAAATAAATGACCAATTTCGCTTCTCCTCAAAATATTTCTGTATGTGGGTTAGTTCACTCTCTGCCTGTCTCATTCCCCCAACTTAGCACTTCTTAACAAGTGTTGGTCCCTATACTAATGACAATAAATGAGCATGAAAAAAAATAAATAAAATTTAAAAAATAAATGAGCACAAAGTGCCAAGAAAACACCCATGTCTGCACAATTCTAGCTTGGCACAGTCCTGTACGGAAGCCCCCAAACAGAGCTGGGGATTTAGCTCAGTGGCATAAGCATCTGTGCCCAGCAAGCATGAGGTTGAGAGTTCCATCTCCGGTACCACAAAAAAAAAAAAAAAAAAAAAAAACAGACAAAAGCCTTAGAGATTCAGGGAGGAAGCAGAGGGTTATGGCAGCAACAGGAGCTGCTTCCCCTAAATCCTGTATATATATAAATTTTTTTTAAAATTCTGTATATTTAGCCTCTTCCACAGCCAGTTCCCAGGCCAATGACCTTTGCATAGATACCCAGTATCTTCAGCCTGAATTGCATGGCGAGACCCTGTCTCAAAAAAAGGCAAGAAGAAAAAAAAAACTACTAGAGATTGAGCCCAGGGCCTTCACGCTATTCTGCATCCCCAGGCTTTGTTTGTTTCAACACAGGATTTCACTAAATTGCTAACTTCTCCAAGCTGGGCTCAAACTTGTGGTCCTCCTGCTTCAGCCTCCTAGAGTATCAGGAGGATTACAGCCCTGTGCCTCCACACCAGGCACCTCTTCCTTAATGTTAAATGAGAATGGGTAGAATAGAGAGAAGGAAAGTGACAAATGTGAAGCTCTGGAAATGTACCAAACCCATTATATATTTAAATTTTACCCTCATCTGTTGAGGTAGGGTCCCACACAGGCCAAATGTTGTAGCATCTGAGGCGGGGGGGGGGGGATGTTAATCACTTAACTTTATTAAGATACTGAGCACGAACAGCATGATGGTGCACACTTGAAACCCCAGCGCTTCGGGAGGCTGAGGTGAGAGGACTGCACTCTCCAGTCCAGCTTAGTCAGTCTAGCAAGACCCTGCTTCAAAATACAATGCAGTATTAAAAAGTGCTGGGGCCAGGGGGTTCGCCCCTGCATGGCAAGCTCAAGGTCCTGAGTTCAATTCCCGGTACCAAAACAAATAAATAAACAAATACATAAAATAAAAACTGCCGGGAAGCCTAATCTTAGCACTCAGGAGGCTGAGTGAAACCTTGTCTCAAAAAGATTAAATAAATAAAAAGAGAGGAGGTGTTATTCAATGATAAAGTACACCTGGGTTCTATCCTCGGGTTTTTGTGTGTGGTTGTTTTGTTTTGTTTTGTTTTTGTTCCTGGGGATCGAACTCATAACCTCACGCTTGCCAGGCAGGCACTTATGCCGCTGAGCTGAATCCCCAGCACCCATTGATGCTATTTTTTTTTTAAAAAGTCCCTCTGTCAATCTCTACTATCCCATCATTTACTTGAAAGAAGTGGACATGACCAGAAAGCCATAAATAAGCAGAAAATTGGTTTTCTTTCTTTCTTTTATTTTTTGTTTGTTTCTGAGACAGGGTCTCAGTATAGATGTGGTCTAGCAGGCTGACCTCCAACTCATGGCACTCCTCCTGCCTCAACCTCCTAAGTGCTGGGACCACAGGTGCGCAACATCACACCTGGCTGCAGAGTTGGTCTTCATCGTAATTTAAGGATAGAGTTTTTATTCATGCAAAACTAAATAAATGAAGTAAACCCAGGCATGGTCTCACTAAGTTACTAGCTGCTTGGGGTGAGCTTGAACTTGTGATCCCCTAGACTCATCCTGCCTCCTCCTGCCTCAGCTACCCAAAATGCTGGGATGACCTCAGATTCTAGGGAGATCTAGGGTTTTCCCGATAGATGAATGACTCCCAGCAGAAAGAAAGGTATGCAACAGCAAGAATCAAAACAAGAGAGGCCCCGAGGGAAAGGGAACCAGAGCAGGCACTTTATGGCTTTTCAGCCATGTAGCTTTTCCTTCCCATGCTATATACATGAAATCCAAGACTAGTTGCAAAATGTCCTAGATTTTGGAAGTATACATTTTAGGATCCCATAATTTCCTCATGGCCTCAAAGAGTAGGTAGCTCAGTCATTTGGTGATAATTCTCAAGCAACAGCATTGCCTCCACCTGGCAGAAAAGGACTGGAGCTCAGCGTGATGGCGCACAACTTGGTGATCAAACCCTGTGGGCGGCTGAGGCAGGAGGAGGTGAGATGCATCAAGAGGATCACGTGTTCCAGTTCAGCCTAAGCAACACAGTGACCAAGCAATTTTAAAAAGGGCTGAAGATGTGACTCAGTGTAAAATCCCAGGGTTCAATCTCAGTTATTGAAAGAAAGAAAATGCACTGGAAGTCACAATGGGAATAGAGATGAGTCCCCAAATGGTTAATCTTAATAAGCCTAGTGTTTCCCTTTTTGGGCCCACTGTGGGTTTGAGTGAGAGGGGACTGGACAGTACAGGGTGTGGGGTCAAGAGAAAGACTCCCACAGGGCAGTGGGAAGTGTTGACCGGACATTACAGGGAATGCTTGTGAGGATGAGTCAGGCGTAGCGCAGTGCATGAGTCAGGGGCAGCAGAGAAGCCAGGCAGGAGGCTGGGTGGGAGGCCAGTGAGAAGGGCTGCCGGCCTGGCCTAGGGCAGAGGCAGAGGCCGGGAGAAGTACAAGTGTTTGGGGTGGTGGGATCTGGTGACTTGGGGAGGCAAGCAGTGAAAGGGGGGTGGCAAGGCTTGTGTGCAGCCGGTAGAGTGAAGTAGGGAGTGGTCCATGGCAGAGAATGGCGGGATAGTGACCAGGTACAGCGTAAGCAGGCTGTGTTTGAGGTGCCTTTGGGAACACTGCGGTAACTGCTTCCTCTTTAGAAACAATTGGATGAACAGGCCAGGAGTCCAGGAGAGAAATCTGAGCAGGGAATGTCCTCTTCTGTGTTACCATCAGCCTACAGCCTAGCTTGTCTGGGCTGAGGAATACACCAAACCCTGGCCCTAGGCGAAGAAGCAGGTTCCCTGGGACCTTCAACTGGAGTAGAACAGGTCTGACAGGTTAGACTCAGGGGATGGCAGTCTAGGTCCAACTGTACAAACAGCCAGGGCTTGGGCAGAGCTTCACAAGTCACTGCCCAGGCAGAGGGTGAGGCCGAGGGGAAAGCCCAGGGCTGACTCTCCCAGCAGGCCCAGAGAGCGAAGGCGTAGCAGGCACAGACAGAGCTCTGCCTCCACCCACAATCTGGCCTCTGAAGGGCAGCAAGCCACTATGGGAGGGAAGGGAAAGCAGACAGAATCGGAGAAAGGAAGGGACAAACCCTAGAAAAGCAAGCCAATTACTTCCTAACTGATCCTTTTCTCTCTAAAATGGTGGAATGGGTTAAATAGCGCCCATTCTCCAAGAGGGCACAAAAATAAGTAAATAAAGCTACACGTGGCAGCACATGCCTGTGGTCTCAGCATTCAGGAGGCTGAGCCAGCAGGATGACTGGGAATTGAAGCCCCGCCTGGGCTACACAGTGAGTTCAAGGCCAGCCTGAACTGCATAGCAAGACCCTGTCTCAACCCCTGCCCCCATTAAAATAACTAAAAAAGGTAAGTCCACCAGGAAGCCATAAATATGACTTTATTTGGAAGAAGGGTGTTTCAGACTTAATTAAGAATTACAAGATGAGATCATCATGAGTAAGAGAGAGCTCTAAATCCAATGACAAGTATCCCTATGAGACACGGAGGAGAGAGCCAGTTAAAAGAAGAGGCACGGATTGCAGTTTCCTATCCAGGGGCCAAGGAGCAGCAAGAGATGCCTGCCACCACCAGGTCCTAGAAAACAGAATGGACTGGGTCCTCCCTCAAACCCTGCAGAAAGAAATGGCCTGAGGACCCTTCAGTTCAAGCTTCCAGGCTGCACAGCTATGAAAGTATAAAGCTCTGTTTTTTTGAAACCACCCCATTTGTGGTCATTTGTTACTGCAGCCTTAGGGAACTAATAACAGATGATACCTACCACTCCTTTTTCCTTTTTCTTGCACCGCTCAATCTAGATTCAGCCAGGAAGTGCTGAGGGTTTATTTCCATAGTAGAGCTGAATGTGTGCAAGGTCCTGGATCTGATCTCCAGAAGTGCAAAAATACACAGAGAGAAACAAAACAAAAGGGAAATATACACACAGCAGCCTAATGACACCTCCTCTACATTCTACTCAACCTTTCAATCAGATCAATTCGTTTATTTTTCCTTAGTTTCTCTCTCCTCCTAGCTGACATGGTTGTCTTCATGCTACCAGAAAGGAACCCCAGATACTGCAACACAGCTCAGCTAAATGCCAGCAGAAGGATTTGAACATTTTTGCTCCTGCATAGTTGAGATATACCACACATCTCCATGAGCCACAGTGAATTGCCAGTATGTGATGTTTCAATTTGTGCCTTGGATGCCTTTGTCAAGAAGCACTCAGACTCCTCAGATGCCCATTCATGCTTCCAGGGGGTGCCTAGCTCCTCTGAGTCCGCTGGTGTAATAAACTGGTTTCCTCCATCTCTGTGAGGGTCACTCAGTGGTGACTGGTTGGCTGCAACACCAAGTAGAGAAAAGTTGAGGCCAGCTGGTGCAATCTGTGGAGCCCCTGCTTTAGAAATAAAAGATAAAAACAGCTGAAGTTGTAACTCAGTGTAAAGGGTGTGGATTCAGTCCTCACTACCACAATGCAGTCTGCAAAAAACTTTATTTAACAAATATATATTGAACATTGCTCAAGGCCCCAAGGATATGCAACTGAATAGGATAGATCCCTCTCAGGCAAGTGTGGTGGCAAATGCCTTTAATCTCAACACTCTGGAAAGCTAAGGCAAGAGGATCATAAATTTGAACCCAGCCTGGGGGATTTAGTGACTTTATGAGAACCTATCTCAAAATTAAAAAAAAAAAAAAATTTAAAGGCTGGGGACATAGTTCAATGCAAAAGCCTTGGGTTCAACCCCCAGGCCCACAAGAAAAATTTTAAGGTAGACCTTTCCTGGACTTGTATTCCACCATAGAGGACCATCAGTCAGTCAATCAATCCATGGATAGACTGGTATAGAATGATAAATGTTACACAGCGTAAATCAGGATAAGGAAGCAAAGAGTGCTGCATTTCAACAGAAAGAACAGGAGGTGCAGGAATTCCTGTCTGCTTCTGGCAGAGGAAGGGCTATGTGGGTAGGAGGCAAGGTCAGGAGGTGAGTAGTATTCTGACCAGGTAGGTCCCTGTGGCAGTAGAAAAGGGTTTGGGTTTGATTCTAAGTATAACAGGAAGCCTTTGGAAGGCTTTAAACAGGAAGTGATGGAGATCTGGTTTATGCTTTTTAAAGATCATTTTGGTTGCTGGGGGGAATGGAAACTGGAGTACTCAGGACACTAATACTGTTCAAGGAGAGGAGAGGTAATAAAGGCTTGGAGTAAAATGATAGCTGTCACGGTGATGGAGATAGGTACTTTTTGTTTTATATGTATATATCTATCTCTATGTAGATATTTCATTTCTACAGTGCTGGGGATCAAACCTAGGGCCTCACTTGTGCCAGGCAAGCACTCTTGAGCTGAGTGTCACTCCTGGCCACCCTTAGGGGAAGGCTGTGCTTTTAAGGTAAAGGCAATTGCATGTGCTAAAGGACTGGATGTAGGAGATGAAAGGGCGGAACAGATGCATGGTAGCACTTTCAGGTGTCCGTAGATGCGTTTGCAGGAGCTAAACAGAGGCTGCCCATAGGCGCTGCACCAGAGCTCAGCAGAGAAGGCTGGGCTTGCCATGTCACGATGAGTCATCCTACACAGACACCCCAGGAAGCTGGGGACTGGTGAGACTTCCTTCAAGGAGGGAGTATAGGTGGGGAGAAGGGCAGAGGTCTAAAGCCTGGGAGAACCAACACTGAGAGCAGAGCTGGTTCTGTATTCTGGCTGCATCAGGGGAACTGTTTAGAATGCCAAGTCCCACACCAAGAGTCATATTTTTTTTTTTTTTTGGTACCTGGTATCAAATTCATGACCTCACACTTGCCAGGCAGGAGCTTACACCACTGTGCTAAATCCCTGGCCCTAGAGTCATAATTTAATTAGTAGGGAGTGGCTCTGGTTTTCACATGAAAAACAAACTGTGCGCTGGTGGTGCACACCTGTAATCTCAACCCTCTGGGAGGCTGAAGCAGGAGGATTCAAATTTAAACCCAACCCAGGCAATTGAATGATTTAGGGAGAACCTGTCCCAAAATAAAAAATAAAAATGGGCGAGGATGTAGCTCAGTGTGAAGGCACTGGATTCCACTTCTCTAGATCCTATATAGCTCTGGCTGAACTGGCAGGGCTCTGGCCAGGCTCCAAGGGTACAGAGAGGGACTCACGAAAGATCTCCCTCCCTTCTCTCCCCACCCCCAGACTCAGGGATGGAGCCTAGGATCTTCTCCTCTCAGTTCTTTTTATCTTTATCTGTAGGTTTGTAACAGCTGCCCTTTCTATAAGAGAAAGAGGGATGTTTATTTGCACTCTTCATTTCAAAAAGAACCAAAAATGTTGGAGAGCTCAAAGCTAAACTTTGAACTCCTGGATAAATAAATCATTGTTTATGTCTCCTTTTATGTCCGCAGAGTTTTGGAGCAAACAAAAAATATTACAGAGATGCTCCCAAAAAGCAGCTTTTACAAAGCCAGGCCAAGATCTTCTCATTAGTGGCAATGAACATGGTATTTCACATTTGATTGCCTAGGTCGGCAGCCTGAGAAGCCACCACAGAGCCGGGCCTCGCGCCATTTCAAGGTTTTGGCAGAGGATGCCCAGGACATGTCCAGCCAAATTCCTCGGTTGGGTCCTTTCTGAATGACAAGACCAAGTGTCCATCCTCTGAAAGCCTCTCTGTTCCTCCTGATGCTTCTCTAATAAAAGGGGTCAAATCTGGACAGTGTTCTTGGAATGTGGGGTGGTGAAGCTAACATTCCAGAAGCAGGGGAGAGAGGGTCCCACATTTCACAGTCTCCAGCTTTCTCTGACTTGAACTCAGCTGCCCTTGAATCTGGGATCTTCTCTGCCCTACATTCCCAGGAAGCAGGAAGTAGGCCTTTTCTGAGGGACCCACACCCACTGTCACCTCACCCTCCCTCAGATGATCCTTAGAGCTGGGCTGCCTTGGGGCTGCGCCTGTCACAGTGTTTCCCTCCAGGAGTGGCTTTGAGGTCCAGCCCTTTGGGGCTGCAGACCAACTTTTCCCTGTGGCCAGGGTGGCTTCCCTGAAGGTTCTGCCCCCGAGGGACTGAAGGATGGAGTCTGTCCAGCATGGCCGTGTTGCTGGGATCAGATGCATTATTTATGATGCTGGTGTCAGCATGGCTCCCAGGCACCAGGGGAAATGGAAAAGGCACTTGGGTCTGTGCTGATTAAACTAAATATTTAAACAGGAATCAGGAATTGAGGCAAAATCCATTTATCTTCCGTAAGGCAGAGAGGACCACAAATGACTGCAGGGCTGAGGTTTAATAAACACTATCCAGATCAGAAAGGAAGGCTAGGGCCCTAGACTTGGGTTTTTCTCCTACTGGGCTCCTGGCCTCCTCTCTGGGGTCTGCCAGGGATTCCAGAGGGGGAGGGAGGGAACAGCAGCAGAGGAAACCTTTGAGAACCACTGTGGGAATGAGACAAATGGCACCAAAGCAAAGTGAGGCTGAATTCACGCTTCTGGTTCTATTTTCCTTCTGCAGGGCCCTCCATCTCTTTGTCTCAAAAAACAGACATTCTGGGGGTGGGAGGAATTTCAACAAAGACACCAATAATACCAGCACTCTGGGATGCTGAGGCAGGAGGACCACCAGTTCAAGGTCTGTGCTACATTATGAGTTCAAGCCCAGACTGCACCACAAAATAAGAACCTGTCTCAAAAAAGTAAAATAAAACAAGGGGGGTGGGGGGTCAGGCAAGGTGACACACACCTGTAATCCCAGCACTTGAGAAATTGAAGCAGGAGTATGATGAATGTGAGTCCATCCAGCCTGGACAAATTAGCAACCTAATAAGAACTTATCTCGAAATAAAAAAGAGCCAGATGTGGTGATGCACTCTTGTAATTCCAGCACTCACGAGGGTGAGGCAGGGGGATCACTGTGAATTCGAGGCCAGCCTAAACTACATAGTTTAAGGCCAATCTAAACTATTGAGCAAGACCCTGTCTCTCCTCCTCTCCCCAAAAAAGAGCTGGGGATGCAGCTCAGTGTAAACATCCTGGGTTCAATCCCCAGTACCTCAGAGAGGGGAGGAAAGATTCAGCCTATACCCGATTTATTTATTTATTTATTTATTTATTTATTTATTTATTTTTGGTACCAGGAATCAAAGTGTCTACTTTATAGTACTTTTTTTTTTTTCCAAGACAGGTTCTCAATGAGTTGCCCAGTCTGGGCTGGAATTTTATAATGTTCCTGCCTCAGTCTCCCAGATTGTGGAGGTTACATACCTGGCTATCACACTTCTTTTGATCTGCAGGAAGGAGAGTGTTAGGATGTGAAGTTATAATAGACAGCTAAGTTAGATAGAAATATTACAGGCAGTGAGACAGGGCTGGACCCCAAGGGTCTCAGGGCAGAAGTTGAGAACTCATAATAGCTGTGGGTAGAGCACGCAAGCATAGAAGGCCTGGCCTCAACACAAAGATAAAGTGACTACAACTACTTCCTTAGAGATACACCATAATGACTGATATTCTAAATAGGCATCAGTCACCTGGGTGGGGGACCAAGACCTCCACCTATCCCTTCCAGGAAAGGTCCTTGTTCTTTCTATGCACACCTGCTACATAGCCTGCATCCCCATTTGATCAATATTATGTACTAAGTGACTATACTTGTCATCTTATCGGTTGACCGTAGTTTTGTATTGTGTTATACCCACCTCATGATTTTATAACTAGCTTGTGATTTTTGCTCTATAAAACCTCTCCTGTAAGCAGAGTCCACAGCAACCCACTTACTGGGTCCTCTTTTGTCTCTTTTAGACAGAATCTTTTCATCAAAATATATTTCCTACTTTTAACCTCCATTGTTCCTTAGAAATTGTTCTTCAGATTTGGGGAACATGAACTCAATGTCAGACATCTAGCAGTTTGAGAGTTATAATATTTTCCTGAGAGGGCAACAAGGAAAGGGAAAAGTAAAAAAAAAAAAAAAAAAGAGAGAGAGAGAGAGAGAGAAAGAGAGAAAGAAGGAAAACATGGAAACAAAGCCTTTGTAAATGGAGAGGAGAGGAGGGATTAAATAGAGGGTAGGGGAACGGGAAAAAAAGTAATCAAGTTATATCATGTATGGGTACAAATTCTCTATGATGAATGTATATGTAAAATGTACCAATAAAATCTGATTGTAAAAATATGTATTCCCCTTATACTATTTGGATTATTTGGAGGGCCTATATCACACCTGTATCATATTTGGAGGTCCCACCAAGATAACTGAATGGATATAAGAGTTTGCTTTTGTTGCATAGATTCTGGATTGTGACTCACTTAGGTAATCCAGAATTTTTGTGCCTTGTCTTTGTTAATTGCTTATGCTTAGAATTTTATGACTTGATTTTGTCAGTTGCTCATGCCTTCTCTCTCTCTCTCTTTTTTTTTTGGAACTGGGGATCAAAGTCACAACCTTGCACTTGTCAGTCAGGACCTTATGCCACTGAACTAAACCCCCAGCCCTGCCTTATCTCTTTTATGCATTGTCTTTTGTCTTTTTTGCTTTTCCATATTTTTTTTCTTTATTTTAAAGAGAATCAAACAAAATGAAACAAAAGAAAACAATGGGAACAAGCTTAGATTTCAAAAACAAGACAATAGGAAATCAACAATAGTTATTATATTGCACATTGTTATCCTCTAAACTGTTGCTCAGACTACCAGATATAGGCATGCAAAGTTAATCAAAGGTTAAAAGCTCTAAATTGTTTCTTTATCCCATTGCCATCATTTTGGAAATTTCAGGTGTGTGACTTTCAGTTTCTTTTGTGTCTATGTCTCTTGGACTTGTTCTGGGTGGTCTGGAGGTCAGCGACTATACCTTGCTCTTTCATCTTGACACTTTCAAGTGCTCCCCCAAATCAGCTGGCTGGCAAGTCCCAGGTGATTCCTGCACTGGCTGCCCACCCTGTGGTACAGGGGATTGGGCCAAGCACCTGGGTTCTTGCAATCTGAGGCTCCAAGGGTGATGGAGAGATGTGGGGCAGCAGCCCACAAATGCTCCCTGGGGCATGGCTTCACCTCTGGCCCATGGCACCGAGCTTACTGGAAGTCATGGCCTCTCCCCTACCAGGACTTCAGCAGCTGATTCACCAGGGGACATGGTTTCTTCTCCAGACCTGTGGTGGCTGGCTCACTGTGGGGCATAGCTTCTACTGAAGACTGTGCAGTGGGCCCACAGGGGTCATGGCTTCCCCTCCTCAGGCCCACAGTGGCCAGCATGGTTTTCCTACTTTTGCAGGATTCCTACATTATCTCTCTTTATGGGCTTCAAGTCTCACTTCAGATCATTCCTGGTCCAGGAGACCCACTTCCCTCCTTCTTTTCTTCCTCATGATGCTTTATTCCAGTCTCGACACAAATCTCAGAGAGGCTCTTTCTCTGTTGCTTATCACTCTGCCATTTTCCCGGAAGTCCCGCTGTTTTTTGTCTTTTCAAGACAGGAATTCACTATGCAGTTCAGGCTGGCCTGGAACTCACCACAATCTTCCTTTCTCAGTCCCCTGAGTGCTGGAATTGCAAGTGTGTGCTACCACACCCAGCTGTCCTTTGTTAAAAATTCTGGTATATTTAAATTGGGAATATGGGAAGATTTTAATTTGCTTTTACAGGCAAGATCTTGTATTCCTGTTTTTACATGTTGCGTTTGGACAAACTGCTGAGTTTACTGGTTTTAAATGTGATGGGTCATTACCTTGTTTTAGACAGTATAGGTAAAAGCAATGTTAGAGTGCCCTCTACGGGACTTTGGTATGAAATGCTGTAAAAGGGATCTTTCTATAGAATCCAGTACATATTTAGAAAATATACACTTCTGTTAATAAATCCCCGGACCCTCACTTGCAGTTAAGAGGCTATAGGCCGGAATTCATTCTTAGGACTTAGAAGATGGGTTTCACTGGGACAAATTAGCCCTGATGCCTCTCTACCTCCTAGAAGGAAAGTCAAGACTGTTTTGCCTCAGTTTCCTTTCTGGTCAGATCTTTCACTGATCTCACTTATGATCTTTGTATTTTCTCTTTTTTCTCCTTTTTTTTAAATCATGTAAGATTAGAGAAAGAAGAACTCTAAACTGCAACATTTCCACCTACCCAACAACTAAGAATCTTCAAGTTGAGCCCATAGAAAATGAGCATTTATTAACATTGAAGACAGAGAAGTTATCTTAGATAAAGACAGCTTAGGCTCTTGTCTATCCCTTATAAAACTCTACCAATCATTGGTTAGTCTATCAAGTGGTTAAATGCTCTTGGAGCAGCTGCTACTTTTAAAGTAGAGGATAGGTTCCCCAGCACCTTTTTGCCCAATCCTCATTTAAGTTGATGGAGTGTTGACAAAACAGGCAGCTGAATTTCTTTCCAGAGAGAAATCTCTGGTTTCGTAGAACCAGTGCTAGGAAGACAACTGAGGGCTCATGGCCAGGGGGATTCTCTGGCAGATTCCCAAATGTTCCTGAATGGAAGCTGGGTCCTGACAGCTTGACTGGATAACCAAAAAAAAATCTCCATTTATTTATAAGAGTTGAGGTATAGGTTTGGACTTTTCTCTCTCCTAGTAAGTTAGAAACTTCCCCTAATTTTTTTAACCCACTTCAAATTAATTTTAAAACCACCTTGAGATTAGATCTCCCCTCCCCTTGTAGGAGGTCAGGATAAGGCATCTTACAATAGTTGTTTTACCTTTTCAGAGGAAAAACAGCTACCACAAAAAAGGTTTACATTCGTGTCATGCATGTGCTAAGTATAACAAGGTTTTATTCAGCCCTTATCTTCTGTCATGTGCATGTTCAAAAATGATAAATAGAGTGCTGGGGATTTAGCTCAGTGGCACAAGTGCCTGCCTGGCAAGCATGAGGTTGTGAGTTCGATCCCCAGTACCAAAATAAATAAATAAATAATATGTCTTTACTAACGTGTAAATTGTGGTTGCTATATGATGGGTTAAGTTTAACCTGTGAATTTCAGAGACACAAATTTTACAATATATTTTGAGTAAAACTAAAAATAGGGAGGTTGCCTAGGTGATTAGGTAGATAACTTGACTCTATCTAACTATCTTTCTATCTATCTGTCATCTCTCTCTACAGGCTGGGAGGTGCTCCAATCACTTCCAATTTGGTCTCTGATATTTTCTCACTCCCTTTCAAACAACTGGAAATCAGTGGTTTAGGCCTCTTGAATACTGGTTTTGCTAGCAATGCTTTCTTGTTCGAACATGACTGTTATGGCTGTTACCAGTTGTAGCCTGTGCTTTTGGAAACACCTACTGGAATTAGGAGGACAAACTTCCAGGGAAGACATGGCCATGAATGGTAAAAGGTAACTAATCCGAGCAGCTCCAGAGCTTCAACCACGGAGGTACTCAAAGCGCAGCACAGAAAGGCAGTCTGCCTGCCCTCTTGGTAAGTTGCCCAGGCCTGAGCTGGGAGGAGAACCAGCAGTTCCAGAACTCCGACCATGGAGGGACTCAGGGCACAGCACACAAAGGCAGTTTTCCTGCCCTCTCAGTAGGGGCCCCTGGCCTGAGCTGGGAGGAGAACCAGCAGTCCCAGAGCTCTGACCATGGAGGGACTTAAGGTGCAACACAGAAAACCAATTTGCCCACCCTCTTGGTAAGCTCCTCTGGCATGAGGCAGGAAAAGAATCACTCAGTGGCTCCCATGAGCCTACCGCCTCGGGCTGAGAATCAAACTCCCTCCCCAACAATTTAGCAAGTGAGAGCCAGAGATCTGGACATCTCTTGAGAGGTTGACCATATAAATAGGAGGGATTTCCTTTATCATCTCTTTGAAGGCAAATATTGTTGTCACTGTTTTGCTTTGTTCTGATTAATGGTATTGTTCTATTCAATGTTCTGTTTTGGTAAGTTCTAGAATGTCCTGTCCTAATTGAAAGAACAACTGTTGTAAAGATAACAGGATATACTATGGTGTCTATTACTGTTATGCCAGTAACCTGTTGAGGGTTCCTGTATCAATTTCACTGCACTGTCTCAGTTGGCTTTGTTCTGTCTTGTTCTGTTGTATTTTGCTACCTTCAAAATAATTTTAAAAATGGGGCTGGGGATTTAGCTCAGCAGCATAAGTGCCTGCCTTGCAAGCACGTGTTTGTGAGTTCGATCCCCAGTACTGATAAAAAAATAAAAAATTTTAAAAATTAAAAATTTAAATAAGTAAATAGTAAGTAACAACAAAACAGATCAGTAAGGTACTGAGCAAGCTGAAACACGATATAACTAAACAGATAATGGACTTGAAAAGCAAAAGAAAAAAAGCTCTCTAAAGGATATAACTGCATGTAAGTTTAAGTGTGTAGGATTGATGACCATGTTGCTAAGTTTTTGTTGGATTGTTGAACAAAACTGTTTGCAGCCTCACTGTTTGAATGTCTACCTTGTATGCTTTAATTTTGTAAGTTGAAAAACTATATCTAGAAGACAATATGCAATTTATCAACTAGTGATTTCTTAGTGTTTTTTTCTTTTTCTTTGAAATTCTGTATCATTTCTTCCCTTGTTTTCTGTTTTGCTTTTTCCCCCCTCTCTCTTTAAATAAAATTTTTTTAAAAAGGTAGCTAGTCTAACCCAGCCTATCTTCTGGTTCCTCTCCAAACAGCAGCTGCCTGCTGTGGAGTGGGTCACTTTGGGATGTACCTTGAAGATACAGAAATCAAGTAGAAACTATAGGGATGACAATTCTTTCTCTTATATTTCAGATGGGCAATTCAATGTCTTACTCCTCTGAAATGTATACTTTGTGTGTGCGCACATGTGCGTGTAGACCATGTCTTATTATGTAGCTGGCCTTAAACTCACTGTGTGGCACAGGCTGGTCTTGAACTTGCAGCAAACTTCCTGCCTCAGCCTCCCAAGTGCTGGGATAACAGACATGCATTACCACACCTGGCTAGAATGCATTCTTTGTTGTTGTTGTTAGAATATCTTCTTGAACATTGAAAAATGCTCTACCCTCACATATTGAGAAAAATTAGTTTAATATTTTTCTGTACCTGCACAGGACCTGCCTATCTCCTAGAGACAAAATAGAACGCAGAGGGAAATATTATGATACTATTTCACAACTAGAATTGTACTGTAAGAGAGAGGGAAGGTGTTCAGAATTATCTTTTTTGTTATGTTGGGTTTTTTTTTTTCAGAATTATCTTATGTTCAGATTTTTTTTTTTTTGCACTAAGAAATAATCCTTATTTGTGTTCAAAATACAAATGTAAATCACAGGAAAACCTGACACCTCTGGGCCCTTAAGGAAGCCACCATCACTGACCCCGAGGTTACTCTTTGTCACCCTTTGTGCCTCGAGGACAGCATTTCCAAGGGAACATTAACTGAAGCTTTGTCTACTAATCTGAACCTGGAGAAAAGTTTTCCAAGAGAATCTTCATCAGAGCCTGGTTCACTATTGCTGAGTCTGAGGCTCTTCCCACTTGACGTTGAGTCCTAAGGCTGGGCTTCTAGGCCAGCCATAACTGAAGCCTCTGTAGGGCTATGTACATCCTCTGGTGATTTTGTTCAAACTCCTTTACAGGAAGTAAATAGCAACATGAAGCTGCCCACGTTTGTGTGTCCTTTTCTCTCAGTGACCTAGAACAGATCAACAAGACCTAGGAAGGTTTTCAGATGACCTGATAAGTACAGTGAAGACTTACTCAGGCCTATGATCTAGACTAGAAAGATGTAATATTTCTTTTTTTTTTTTTCTTCTTTTTTGTCATTTTGAGACAGCGTCCCACTCTACAGTTCAGGCTGGCCTTGAGCTCACTTTGTATCTGTGCTGGCCTTGAACACGCAGGAATCCTCTTGCCTCAAGTCTCCTGAGTGCTGGGATTACAGGTTTGTGGCACCATGCCTGGTCCTCAGATATGTATTTTTGAAGGTCTAAGGAGAATGAGAACCTTATAATCCCTTCAATTATTTTACATTATCAACCTATTTGTCAGGATAAGGGCTGGGGATATAGCTCAGGAGCATAGTGCCTGCCTGGCAAGTGCAAGTTCCTGAGTTCAATTCCTAGTACATGAAGAAGAACAAGAATAAGAACAAGAACAAGAAGAACAAGAACAAGAAGAAAACCTTCTACCTTCTTAAGTTGTTTACAAGAAGCATTAATAAAACATACCTCCCTTGCTCCTGATTCACTACAAGAACAGATTGTTCTTTTTTTTTTAAGAGAGAAATACAAGAGAGAGAGAGAAGATAGAGAGAAACAGAGACGAGGTGACAGTCCTGGCAAGGCCGGCGGAGGCCACGAGCATCGAACTGGTGACTTTGTGCTTGCCAAGTGGACACCCAAGCAGCTGAGCTACACATCCACTTGCAGTGCAAGAACAGATTATTCTTAAAGACAAATTTATTTCCCAGTCAGCCTCAGATATTAGGAAAAAGCTACAAGGGATGGCTTTTGCTCCAAACAGCTCACTTGATACTTTAGTGAGAATGGCCTCCTCAGTATTTTATAATCAAGACTAAGAGGAGGCCAAGGGAAGAAAACAGAAACCGAGACAAAGCAGCTGCCTTGGGTGTAGCCTTAAAAGAAATAGGCCCTCGGGCCAGGGATTTAGCTCAGAGGCATAAGCGCCTGCCTGGCAAGCTCGAGGTGGTGACTTCGATTCCTGGTACCAAAATAAATAAATAAAGGGCCCTAAGTCAAATTCTTGGGTATCCAAAAAAAGTTTTATTACTAAACTCATCTGTTACCACTGTGGAAAGCCAGGCTCCCTTAGAAGAGACTAGAATAAAGCCACCTGAGCCATGCCCTGATTGCCAACATGACCACTGGAAGTCAGACTGCCTTCTGAGGTGGAAGCCCCAGAGCTCAGGCCCAGCTTCCCAGCTGGTTCAGCAAGACTGAAGGGCCCCAGGCGCTCTCTGCCTTCTCCCTCAGGCTGGACTGCCATCTCCATGGAGGGAAAAGAAACCAGCCTATTGCTGGATGCCGGTGCATGTCTCTCAGTCCTTCTTTTCAACCCTGGCCTTCCTTGCAGCCAGCTAGCTACCTCAGGGAAAGAAGTCACTGGAGAAGAGGTGACTTGTTATTTCTCACAACCCTGAGGTATAACCGGGACAGTTTTCTTTTTACACATTCTGTTTTAATTATGGCTCAGAGTCCAGCTGTGCTCCTAGGGAGAGATATTTTATCTGGTCTGCATACTGTAAAATATACGCACACAGGTCAGGTACGCTGCCCCCTCCTCATGAGTCAGACATAAAGTCCTAAGTAAGAGAAATAAAGCTAGAACAGGCAGAGCATTAAGTGGTGCTCCAGTACAAATACATCTCAAAGATCCTACAATTTTGACCCACTGGGGACAATGCCTCTAAGGCCTGAAATTAAAAGAAGTTAATCACTAAAATTGATAACTTAGAAACATAAGGTTTACTTATAGTTTGTAATAGCCCAAGCAACATTATGATCTTGGGAGTTCAAAAACCCAATGGGGAACAGAGGTTGGTACAGGGTCTTAGACTGATAAACAAGGCAGTAGTGCCAATCCACCCAGTGGTACCTAACACATACACTCTTCTGCCTCAGACTCTAGAAGATGCCAGCTGGTTTTCAGTATTAGATTTCAAAGATGCCTTCTTTTGCATTCCTCCCATAGATTCTCACTTTCTTTTTGCTTTTGAAAAATCACAACCAGGATCCTCAACTGATGTGGACTGCGCTTCCTCAAGAATTCAAATAGTCTTCATCTTTTTGAGCAAGTGTTTTCACACAACCTGGCATGTTTTGAATCTTCCCTACTCAGTCTTCCAATATGTAGATGATACACTGTTACGTGCCCCCTCAGAAGAGCTCTCCAGCCAAGGCACCCACGCTCTGCCACATTTTCTAACAGACAGAGGTTATAAGGTTTCTAGGTTGAAGGTACAACTTTGCAACTGTGAGGTAGAATACCTGGGCCTTATCATATCTAAGGGAACCTAAAGGCTGGGAGAAGAGAGAATTAAACCAATACTTTCCTTGCCACAGCCCAAGACTCTAAAACAGCTAAGAAAATTCCTAGGCTTTTGTTGCCTTTGGGTAGTAGGATATGATAAGATTGCATGTCCCCTGTATAAGTTTATAAAGGAAGCCTAAAAGGCAGATACCCATATTTTTGTCTGGAAGCCTGATTCCCAAACTGCATTCTAGAAGCTTAAACAAGTACTTCTCTTTTTTTTTTTTTTTTTTTTTTTTGTTGAGACAGGGTCTCACTATGTAGTTCAGGCTGGCCTTAGTAGCCCAGGCTGATCTCAAATTCCCAATGATCCTCCTGCTCTCCCATCCCACCCCGCTGAGTTCTGGGATTACAGGCCTATGCCACCATGCCTGGTTTAAATAAGTACTTCTAAATATTCAAGCACTGAGGCTACCAAAGGACACCATTTTAATCTGTATGTTGGGCTGGGGATTTACTTTAGTGGCTTAAGTTGTTGTCTAGGAGTTTGATCCCGAGTACCAAAAAATAAAAATAAAAACAAAAACAAAAGAAGACACACACACACACACACCCCAAAAAACGCCAGGCATGGTGGTACACTCCTCTAATTCCTGCACTTTTTGGCAGGACATTTTTAAGAGTGCTTACACGAATTAGGGACCTGCTCAACAGCCTCTAGGATATCTGAGTTATAAATTAGACATTGTAGCAAAGGGATGACCTGTGTCCCTTAAGGCTGTGGCCACAGTGGCTCTCCTGGTAGTAGAGGCATCCGAGCTGACTTTAGGCAAAGATCTCACTGTTTATACACCTCATAGTGTGGCAAAACTTTTTGCTTCCAAAGACAGCCTGTCAGGCTCTAATTCTAGGAGGACCAGCCGTTCAAATAAAAATGTGTTCCTCCTTAAACCCTGCCACCTTTCTATCAGAAAAGGAGGAAACTGAGGCTGAAAGATATGACTGTAAACAGGTAATTCTCTCTATATACATGTAGCCAAAGCAGACTTTTAGACATACCCTCTCCTGACCCTAATTTTATTTTATTTTATTTATTTATTGACACAAGGTCTTGCTATGTAGTACACATTGGCCTTGGACTCACTTATAGAGCCCAGGTCGATCTCAAACTCACGGCAATCCTCTTGCCTCAGCCTCCCGAGTACTGGTGTTATGCTTTCTGTCTGCATGTGGTCACAGCCAGTCAATCTGTGGTCTCAGCCTCATGTGGTCACAGCCAGTCAATCTGTCAAAGGTGGCTGAATCTAGAGTTTGTAACTGGTCCATTTGTTAGTGCTGGGACTGGCAGCATGAGTCCTGCACCCATCCTGGGGCAAGTAACCTGCATATAATATAAGAGAAGGAAAGAGGCTCGCACCTCTCTCTTTGCTCCTCCCTGTTTGCTCTTGTTGCTTTTGGTATCTACCATTGCCATAAAGTTGCCCCTGCACCATGCCACCCTGCTTTGGAGCCAGATGAGTATGGACTGAGACCTCCATAAACTGTGAGCTAAATAAACCTTTCCTTCCTTAATTCTGGGCATCAGGTACTTTGTCACAGCAATGGCCAGGAAAAGTAACAGAGACAATTGGGATTATAGGCATGCGTCACCACGTCACCACGTCCAGCACCTGACTCCAATTTGACCTTCAGTGATGGCAGTTCCTTCATGGAAAATGGGGCAAAAAAGACTGGGTGAAGATGGCATAGTGGCAAACATCTGTAACTTCTGTACTCAGGAGGCTGAGGCAGGAGAATCACTGTGAGTTTCAGGTCAGTCTGGGCTACAGAAATGAGTCCAAGGCTAGCCTGCACTGCATAGTGAGACCCTGTCTCAAAACAACCGGAAGGAAGGAAGGAAGGAAGGAAGGAAGGAA
>PVLA01008171.1:0-92673 GCA_004027455.1 Hydrochoerus hydrochaeris
GAAACACTTCATTCCATGCTCTCCTTGACTTAATGTTTTGCACGGAGAATTCTGCTGTGATTATTTACATTTATAGTGAACTTTTCCTTTTCTCTAACAGTTTTTAATAATCTAATCTTGTTATGTATTTCTAGCATCTTGATTATTACATGTCTAGGTATAGATTTATTTGGTTATGGCTAGATTGAAGTCAATATGCATCACTTATCTCTATATCAGGTCCTTTCCCCATTCTTGAGAACTTTGAATCTATGTGTTTCCTTTTGGGTCAGATGTGTTGCTTGTATACAGAATATTGTGGAATCATGTTTTTTGATCATTTCTGTCAGCCTATTTCTTTTGATAGGTGAGTTGAGGCCATTTACATTTATGGATATCACTGATATGTACTGGCTTAACTTGGCCATGTAATGAACCAGTTGTTTGCTTTCTGTATTTCTACTTATTTAATTGCTTTTCTTACCTGGTAGTTTGTTTCTATTGATGTTCTGGGGTTTGGGGTCTTTTTATCTCTGTCTAGTGTGTCTTTCAATATTTTTTCTAGGGTTGTTGTGTGGACATGAATATCTTCAGTTGTTTTTGTCATGGATGTATCTTGTTTCTACATTAAATTTGAATGAAAGTTTTTCTGAGTACATCAGTCTGGGTTGAAAGTTGTTCTCTTTCAAGGCTTGAAATACTTCACTCCAAGCACTTCTTGACTTCAGGGTTTGTGCTGAAAAGTCTGCTGTGGTTCTAATAAGCTTTCCTTGATAGGTGAGTTGTGTCTTTTCTCTAATAGCTCTTAGCATTGTTTCTAGGCTGTATGTCTGAGATATTAATTATTATGTGTCTGAGTGTAGATTTGTTTTGCTTGTGACTGTTTGGTATTCTATATGCTTCATTTATCTGCATATCAGATTTTTCCCATGTTTGGGAAATTTTCTGTATTACTTCTGTGAATATTTTAGTTATGTCATTTGCATTGACTCTTGCATCTTCACTAATGCCTATAAATCTTATATTGTTGCTTTTGGAGTCATCTTGAAGCTTCCAGATTGTCATTTCATGCTGCTTTGTTATTTATAAAAGTTCCATCATTTCCTGATCACTAATTGCAATGCTGTCCTCAAGGTCTGAAATCCTATCCTCTGCTTCATTTAAATGGTTTTACACTCTTTGAATAGAACTATTTGTTTCTTGGATGTTTCTTTGAGTTTGTTTCATGAATTCTGTTTGTTTTCTATATTGTTCATTCAAGGTTTCAATCATTTTCCCATGCTCTTGTACTTTTTTCTCAATTTCTTCTTTACCTGCATACAACAACTCCTTTACTAAAGTTGTTATTTCTATCTTTACATGGGAGAGTACTTCTAATTTGATTTCCTCTGTGGCCTCATGGAGTTGTTGTTGTTTTTTTACTTCACTTACTATCTTTTCAGAGATTTCCAGTGTGTTACTTTTGAAGCCCTCTGTATCAATATCTCCTGTACATGCTCCTGGTGGACTAGATGCTTGAAATTGCATTTTGATTTTTTTGTTTTGCCAATTTCCCCTTTTGAGTTATATTTGTTCCTTCAATTCCACTAATGCCAACTGTTGGTAGTGTGTATCTTGGGGTCCTAATGTAAGGTTGATATTTGTCCAAATGCTGGGTCCCACTATGAATAGGTGGGCCAGTCACCTGACTTCCTGTTGCAAGACCTGTTGGGTGAGTCCTATATTCTTCCTGGGATTACAAGCTTAGAAGTATTGATGTGGGTCAAATTTTAGTTCCCACAATTACTTAATCTTCAGTTTATTCATCAATTCTGCCTGTCTATAGTGTTTGTGTCAGCTGAGGCCATACTTTGTTCCTATTTTGAGCCTGTGTGTCTCATAATCCCTTTTGAATTTCTTCAAGTTGGAGGAGTCATTCTTGGCACACTCCTCACTCTGCCTGATGTTTTTTTGTATGTAGGAAGGGTCACCTGCACTTTTGTCAGGCTCCCCAAGTTCTTACAATTATTTGGAAGGGCTTTACTAGTGGCCTTATTTACCCCCTGTACACCTCTATTTTAGGGGTCTACTCACCACACTGACTAGAGCCTGCTCAGAACTTTTTGGGTGAGGCAGTTACTAAATTTCCCTTCAAGTTAGCAAAGTTAATCCACTGTAGCCCAACTTTTGCCTGGGAGTGAATTTCCAAGTTTTCCCCGTGTGCTAGGATACTGCTGGTGTGCATGGTCAAGGCCCAGGCCTGGATTCCAGGCCCTGATCACTGCTTGCAGTTTGCTGGGTGTGGCCTGGTTAGGTCCCCCAGTCCCTGTTGTGAGTTGGGGTGGTATTAGATGCAGGGCATGGTCTTGCTGCCTAGGAGTGAAGTTCCAATTTTGCCTTGTGTGCTGGGATTGTGCCAGTGCATATGGTCAGAGCCCAGGGCTGGATTCTGGACCCTGCTTGCTGCATAGAGTTCACTGGGCATGGCCCAGTTAGGACCCCTGGATCCTCTTGTGCATCCTTTCATGGTTTCAGATGCAGGGCATGGTCTTACCACCTGGGAGCAAATTTCAAACTTCCCTGTGCACTAGGATTCTGCCTTCATGTGCAGTCAGGGCCTGCAGCTGGATTCAGGGCCCTGCTCCCTGTTTGGAGCTCACTGGGTGATTTTTGTGAATTTTTATGGCTATTATTTCTGTAAATAGATTTTTCATGTCATTTATGTTTATCCTTGCTTTTTCACTGACACCTATCAGTCTTAAATTATTTTTGGCATCATCTTGCAACTATTGAATTGCCATTTCCTAGTTCCTTGTTATGTTTAAGAGAATTTCCTTTTGCAATCACTAGTTGTAGTCTTGACCCCAATGTCTGAAAGTCTATATTCGGTTTCTTTCAAACAGTTTTTCCAGCTTTCTGTTGAGTTTTTAACTTCCTGCATATCCCTATGAATCTCTTTCATGTATTATAGCACTTTTCTGTATTGTTTGTTCAAGGTTTCTATCATTTTCCAATGCTCCTCTTTCTTATCTTTTTCCTCTATAGATATGCTCAGCATTTATTTCATTATGTTTGTTATTTGTTCTTTTACATGAGATATTATTTGTGATGTGCTTACTTATACATCCTCAACTAGTTATTTGTTTACTTGAATTGCTGCCCTTTCAGAAATTTCAGGTGTGAGGCTTCCAATTTGTTCCATTTATGTATCTCCTAGACATTGTCTGTGGGATGGAAATCTGAAATTGCCTTTTGTTCCTTCATCTTGACATTTTTCTGGCTTCCACTGGAGGACTTGATGGATCCCAGGCACTTCCTACCTTAGCTATCCATCCACAGTGTAGTGGAATGTTTCTCCTATCCTAGGTTCATAAGGAGGCAGAGGGGGGCAAGGCTCTCTTCTACAGAAATGCACAGCTACTTCAAGATTCCACTATAATTGGCAGTGTCATTTTTCAGAGTCTAACTGCTGCTTCAGATGATGCATGCTCCTGGCCTCACTGATTACTTCGTTCTGCAGAGTTGTGTGTGAGCTTGTGTGCCTGGCTCATAAGACCATTGGGAACTCCTAGGTCTCAGAGTTCTCAATGGTCTTACACTCTTCCAGTCTTACACTCTTCCATTCTGCCCTCCAGCATACAATGGATTAGGCTTATCTCACAAGCTCATTGTATTCCAGCTGGCCTGACTTCCAAGATGAAATAGAGGGATGGTCCATGTGTGCCCACTTTCCACCACCTTCCCACTATCCCAGATGTAATGTCTCAAAAAAGGCTTTACTCACATCAACTTAAACTGGAAACCAAAAATGCATTGACCAGTTAGTTTAAATTTGTAATTATATTTCTACTGTAAGTCTTCTTTAAATCTAATAGGACTTTGACCATTCAGTCAAAAACCCAATCTGTTCCATCTTTTGGATACTTGCAGGCAGCACCAGGCTGGTGATGCTGAGAAATTGCTTTCCTGGGGGCTCACAAACCAGGAGGATATCCCAGGGATTCTTTTACTTTGTGTTCATTTTGAAATGAAAAATGATCCCTGGTTCAGTCCCCAATGTCAGCAGATGAACTTAGGCTTAAGTTTCTTGAACTCACACCTCCCTTTAAGCCTAGTTGCTTGACCAGCTGGATGCTCAAGATTTTTTTATCGTTGGTCCTCATCCAGAATGGTTTACATCATCAAACTGTTTTGCAGGGTGTTTCTCCTTTGTTATTTATCAGCCTGCCTGAGGCAACCTGTCTATATATACTTACATACTAAAGCTAAGCAAGTTTTTCATACCTTAGTGTATTATTACAAAAATCATTACTTTCATATTCAGAACCATTAGCTCATTTTACCTCCTGAGTCCTAAGCTGAGTTCAGGTGTCTTTGGACTCACATATTGTTGGAGACCACTGTGAGGTGGCTCTGAGCAGGATTTAAATTTTACTCATTGGCTTTCTATGTTTGTGAGTCTACCCTAGGCTTAAGCCCCTTGCCTGGTGATGGGAGCTGATTCATAATAAGTGAAGCTCTACAAATACTGATCTTGGCTGAGGTTTGTAGTAATCAATGAGGCCAATGACACCTCAAAGGGCAAGATAAGGCTGAAGACACCTTGGCTCCTCCACTAATTAAGTAAATGGAGACAGCAATTAAAGGAAGTTTACACCTATAGTCTCCATTCTACCATGACTGTTATCTTGGAAATAAGATGGTTCTCATAAATTGGCCTAATTTATAACTTGGAGACTCCCTGGGTCCTGCTCATTTCCTGCCTTTTTTTAGTTTCCTCACCCTTTGTCCGTGGTCCTAATAAAGTAGGCAAATCTAGAGTAGAGAAGGTCATAACCCTCTGAGTCATGAGCTCAACTAAATGGTTTTGATCCTCCTGGATGGAGCCCCTAAAATTATAAAATTTGTCTCTTTTTATTTAACCTCTGCAGTACACTCATTTGGAATATCAGGGATCTAGGGCAGAACCCGATAACTGGTGCTTGGACCAGGTACCTAAAATCCTTGGACTAGGAATTTTAGCCTGAACGAGTAAGTCCACCTGGGAGTGGAAAAGTTTGGATATGGAGGAGGCCTTGACAGGAAGAAAACTACACCGGGGATGCCTGGAGAGAAGAGAGGGAAGAAAAATGTTGAGTCTTCCCACTGTGAAAAGCCATCTTATGTGGAAGTAACATATGGGGCAAAAGGTTTCAGCTGAGGAGCAAAGGTATTTACAACTACTCCAAAGCCTGCTTAAACTCTCAAAGGTTCGTGTGCCAAAGAAAGACTTAAAAAATATGTTAAAAGAGGGAACCAAATATAATCCATGGGTTCCTCAAACAGGCACTATAGAAATTGATATTTGGGAAAGAGTTGGAAAAATCTTGAAAAGGCACACAGGGCAGGACAAATCATTTCTCCTGAGACATTCTCAACTTGGAGTCTGGCCCATTCAGTTTTAAGCCCCTTAAAGAGCTCACTCTATGATCTGGATAGGAAGGAAATAAGAGATCTCCCTACTGAAGGACCTGCCTCTAAAACAAAATCCTTAGAGGGATCACCTCAGCAGGAGGCAGAGCTTTACAAAAGATACCTCATAGGGCTCTATCCAGAAATTTACAGGTAGTTTAGGAAGAGGCAGCTGCAAGGGGAGAGAATAACACCCTCCTTGATTGCTTCCAAGATGGAATTGAAAGAGATGCTAATGATCAGGAGTATTTTATTAAATATGCCTTTTGAAATACAACTGCTTGGCTGGGGATTTAGCTCAGCAACATAAGTGCCTGCCTTGCAAGTGCGTAGTCCTCAGTTCAATCCCTGGTTCCAATTTAAAAAAAAAATGAAATACACTGCTAAAAAATCTTAAACAAAGTGTGGTTAACAATGAAGTCCAAAGTCCATTTACTGTGGGACTCTTGCAAAATGTTTTGGATACTTACCTATTGACACCTTATGATATCAAGCATTTGGCACAAACATGCCTGTCTCCTGCTCAATTCCTTCATTTTGATGTAAAGCTGAAAACTCTTGTTTTGGAGCAGGCTCATAAAAATAGGATGGGTCCCAATCCACATCCAGCAATAAATGAGGAAATGCTTTTTGGGACAGGGATATAAGCGCCACTTGAGGAGCACATTTGATGCCCTGGGGAACTATATTCACAGCTAGCAGAATTAGTAAAAAAAGCATGGACAACTATTCCAGAGGAGGGGGCTCCGGGACCCCAGGAACCCTTTACTCAATTTGTGGCAAAATTCCAAGAAGCCGTTAGCAGACAGGTATCAAACACAGAAGCTGTGAACATCCTAACTTTACAATTATCATACCAAAATGCTAATAGGGATTGCAAACAAGCTTTAAATCCTGTAAAGTCAACTAATGATTTAACAACATATATTCAATCATGTCAGGACTTTGGAACTGAGTCTTATAAGACAACAGTGATGGCTCAGGTTATGGCTGGTTTTAAAAATGTAAAAAGGTGTAATATAAAATGTTTAACTGTGGAAAAAATTGGACATACTAGAAAAAATTGCAGAGTTCTTGGTAGATCTGATGACATAGATGTTGCAGCTGCAACACTGCAAGAGAAAAGCACCTCTGGCAAGGAGGGCTCAGGTTCCATGCCTGGACTCTGTCTGAGACCAAAAAGGGAGGCATTGGGCCAAATAGTGTCATTCTAAATTCCATATGAATGGCACACTGTTGCAAAAAAAAAAAAAAAAAAAAAAAAGATGAGGGCCTTTCCTCAGGCCAGCAAAACAATAGAGGAGGCACAGCCTGTGAATCAAAATCTCAGTCAGATTTATCCAGTGCAAACTCCAACAGATTTAAGAGCAACATCAGAGGTGGCTTCTTGGAGAGATGTTAACTCACTCACCGAGGGACCAGGCCAAAGTGCAGGGCTAGATTTACCTGCAGCTTGCAGAGTCACTCTAATTGGAAGTGACAGACACACCCCAATTCCCACAGGAATTTGGGGTCCCCCACCTGAAGGAACAGTTTGTCTTTTACTGGGAAAAACTGATCCAAATTTAAAAGGAATAACTATTGTGCCTAGTGTGATTGATGGTGATTGTATAGATGAGACACAAGTTCTTGCACGTGCTATGGACATCTGGGTTTTTGAATAGGGAGATCATGTGGCACAGTTGATGTTGTTCTCTATAGAGAAGCCATCTTTTATTAAGTATAGACAGCTAAAGAGGGAAGAAGACCAACAGAGCAAGACTACAAAAAGAGAAATTTATTTTACACAAAAAGTGACTAAAATCAGGCTTATGCATTTTATAAAAATTAATGGGAAATATTTTGAAGGTCTAATAGACACCAGTTCAGATGTGTCTGTAATTGCATCAGAACAATGGCCTGCCACGTGATGGACACAAAGGACCCCCACCTCCCTTGTCAGACTGCTAAAGCCTCAGCACATTTTAAAGAGTGCCTCACCTTTGCCTTATGAGGATCCAGACCAACAAACAGGTTTCTTTTTACCTTATGTAGCACCTATTCCACTTAACTTGTGGGGAAGAGATTTGCTACAAAAGTGGAATTAGTGCTGACTAGCAATTCTGATTTTAAAGCTGAACAAACAAGTTCCAATATGGAAACTGAGCAAATAGATTCAGATCTTACAATTAAGAAAATGGTAATTAAAATGGGATATCAGGAGGAGAAAGGACTAGGTAAAAACTTACAGGGACTCAAAGAGCCTGTTAAGATTACACCTAAAAAAGACAGGCAAGGTATTGGATTGCAGCAGGCTTTTTGATGCTTCTCTTCCAAAAACAACTATGCCTTTATAATGGAAAATTAAGGAGCCTGTTTAGATAGATCAATATCCCTTTAAAAAGGAGAAGCTAACCCAATTACACAAATCAGTTGAAGAACAATTACAGCTAGGGCATTTAGAAAGCTCAGCCCTTGAAATACTCCCGTCTTTGTTATTCCAAAGAAGTCAAGCATACGGAGGGTGTGACAAGATTTGAGATCTCTAATGCTTGCTTGCTTCCCATAGGGGCACATCAGCCAAGACTGCCAAATCCAAACGTAGTTCCTAGAGACTGGCCTCTCATCGTAACTGATTTAAAAGGTTACTTTTCTAACATTCTTATTTTTGCCACAGATAGACCAAATTTTGCCTTTTCCATACTTAATTTAAACTTTAAAAGATCAATACAGCTAATAATGTGGAAGCAAGGTTATGCTTGAGTCTCAGCAGGTGAAATATCCATGAGAAATATGCAGCCTTGATGGAAGACACAACCAACGCTGATGACAATCTTAGGTGATGGCACCACCCATCTTGGCCCTCCAGAGGATGAGTCTAACAGACAAGACTCGCCCCCTAAGAGACCTGACTAACAGCCAGAAAATCACATCCAGCTCCCTCAAGAGACCAGGAGAGAAGACTAGTGATCCAGTGGAGTTTCATCCAAGCAACAATTCATGAGGCTAGAGATACTGTCACCAAGAAGAGAAATTTCACCAACCCTAAAAATCTTTTGGTGGCCTTAATGACTCTGCTGTCAGTATCTATATTTACAATACCTGACTCAAGAATGAAGTAATGGACTTATGTTTCTGATTCAGCTTTATTACAAGACAAAAGGGAGTAGATGTTTCAGGATTTAAATTTTACTCATTGGCTTTCTATGTTTATTTGTGAGTCTGTCCTAGGCTTTGCCCCCTTGCCTGGTGACTGGAGCTGATTCATAGTAAGTGAACCTCTATGAATACTGATCTTGGCTGAGGTTTGTAGTAATCAATGAGGCCAGTGACACCTCAAAGGGCAAGATAAGGCCACAGCTGAAGATACTTTGGCTCCTCCACTAATTAAGTAAAGGAGACAGCAATTAAAGGAAGTTTACACCTATAGTCTCCATTCTACCATGACTGTTATCTTGGTAATAAGATGGTTCTCCTAAATTGGCCTAATTTATAACTTGGAGACACCCCAGTACTGCTCATTTCTGGCCTTTTCTCAGTTTTCTCACCCTTTGTCTGTGGTCCTAATAAAGTAAGCTAATCCAGAGAAGAGAGAGTCTTAACCCTCTGAGTCACGAGCTCAACTAAATGGTTTTGATCCTCATGGATGGAGCCCCCAAAATTATAAAATTTGTCTCTTTTTATTTAACCTCTGCTATACACTCATTTGCAAGTTCAGGAATCTTGGGAAGAACCTGATAACATATATTGTTTCCTTCACATACACAGAAACACACACACAATTGGGTCTTATTTCTTTCTAGGGTCATATTCTCCCGTTGTGTGATACCCACGTAATTCTTACACTCTCTGTGAGCATTTCTTTCCACAGACCACTCCCAAATTCCACTAGGCAATCTCCTTATGGTCCTCTATCCAGGAAACATTTGAGCTTAGCCTGAGAGTTGCTCTTCATGCAGACATTTCCCAGGAGGTGTTGGTGAACAGTTTTCAAACTTGGCTTCCTACATATTCCACATGAGGATGTAGGCTTCATCTGACATAATCCATGTTATACATCTCAGATTACAAGGTACCCATTCCAGCAGCTGATTAGGCCACCTTTCCACACTAATGCAACAGGTTCTCCCCCTTGGCCTCTGTAAATTTATCGAGGTGTTGTACCATGCTGTGTTTCTAGAATCATCCTGAATCTTTCTAGGATCCATTTGTGCTGACATGGGAAAGGTCTCCAGGCTTTTGAAGGAAACATAGACACTCAGAGCTGGATTTTCACAGGGTGGAGTTAGAGTTCTCAAGACCCTCACACCTAGGACCTTGTCTGACCTGTAGATAAGGAAACATCAAGTCTATCATTTTTTGTCCTTTCTTAATCACCAGAATGGTTGCAGAATCCAAGAAGTCAGAAATGACAATGTGGAAAAGGATAATTTATTTCCAGATTTTATATGCACATTGACTGAACTGAACTCTCTTCCAAAATCCTGGGCATTAAAACAAAGGAAAGGTTCTTGTTTTATACATTTTGTGGAGGGAAGAGTTCTTTAAAAAGTGGATGAAGAAGCAAAAGAGTACAATAAATCAATTAGTAACTGAAATTTGAAAGAAGAGAGAATCTTATGAATCCTATAACAGCTAGATACAAACTCTGTATACAATACATAAATGCCATTCTTATCTGTACTAGAATAAGAATCTACAGCTACAAGTAAGGTGGGATTTTGAGGGGTATTGTTCTTCATATCCCACTCCAGCATCATCCTATACTGACACAAATATGTTCACAAACTTTTCTATGCATTAGTATACACATATATTCACATATGCACATGTATATGTCTATATTTTGCATGTGTTTGTATCTAGCTATCTTTCCCATCACACTGCATATATTACCTTGCAAGCCTGTTTCCTATATATGAAATCTATACAATGATAAAAATTAAAAAATCAGAGTTTTCAACAAAAATGAACTCAAAAGATCCTTATAGATAGTTTGATGGCAAAGAATATTGGTTATAAAACTATTACTGTTCCACACAGCACTAGAGGTGGAAGCTAAGCCACATGATGTAATTTTAAGGTCAGTTTCATTCTCTCATACTACATTGGCATTGCACAGGTGATTTGTTGTATAGATAGACAGACACTGAATCTTAAAAGATGATTTTAGAATGGAAATCATTTTCTGCTGACTACCTGATGTCAGTAAGATTATCATTTCAGTTTTGAAAGTTACTGATGGCTCCTGTTAGTCCTTTATCCACATATATTTATCTTCCTAGGCAGTTTTAGATTAAATCAATACTAAGAAGACCTTCTGTCAGGTATCAGTCACATCTTTCAACCACAATTGTCTATCAAAGTATTTTCCTTGAGGCAGAGAAAATTGATATGCTGACTCACACAAAAATTACAAATAGTGTTTGACTGCTCTATTTTCAGGCTGTATCATAACTACATAAACACTTGAAAATAATTTTGGGGGCCAGGGATTTAGCTCAGTGCTGTAAGCACCTGCCTGGAAAGTGCAAGGTTGTGAGTTTGATGCCCAGGTACCATATACCAGAGGTTTTTTATTATAGTAAAAACATATAATAGTTGTTTTATATAGTATATGACATATTTAACTCAATTTTTAGTACACGGTTCAATCATAGCACAGTTCATCTTTTCCAAGACTTATTTCTCAATTAGAAAATTAATATTTTCTTGAAAAAAGGTATGTCATTAACTTGGTCCTGTCATCTCCAAATGAGTTAGTTTTATGTTTTACATGGTTACTCCCTTCCTCTCATCTTCAGGACCATAATATGATGATCACTGAATGACTTTTTGGTGCATGTGTGTTTCAGCATTCTCCTGCAGGAATGAAGTTTGCCTACAATCATTTTTTGCATTCTGAAATTATTCCAAACTTTTCTAATAATGAAATTACAATAATAATGCAAAATGTTGCAATGTGCATATGGAGATGAATATTAAATTGGAAACGTCTAGGTTTCTTGGAAAATACTTATAGAAGAGTGTATCATTCAATTTACATGGAAATGCAAATGAGGTAAGTGGGATGGAGTATGTCATTTTAGTAAAAGTCCTATATAATTTTTTTACAAATGAATTAAATTATTAAACAAGTGACAAATTATAGTGCTTCATCTTAATTTGAGATGCTAAACTTAGTATTTTTCTTACAATCACCTTGATAGAAAGAGAAGGAAATTAAACAATAAGTTATTAAAGCCCTTATTGTTTTAGTAATAACTATATGGAGATGCATCACACAAAATGTCTCCTGTTAAATTTTCTTATTAATAAATCCCATGGAGAGAGAAGACAAGATGGTGGATCAGTGAGCAACAAATTTCAAAGACTCCAGGGAGAAACAACTCAAATGCCAGAATAAAACAACCTGGAGAGACCCAGATAGAGGGAGATGGATCCTCTTGACACAGCAAGAACTTAAAATGTAAAAAAGCTAGTCAAATACTTTGGGACTACAACTGAAATAGATAAAAATTATGGGGCACAACATTTTCACGGTGACCTGCCAAGTTTGCATCAGCTTGAACCTGTGACAGCTAGCAGAGCCGCCCAAACTCATTCCTGCCACCACTCACAAGAGCCACTGCAGCTCTGAAGTTGGGGGTTGGTGAGCCCAACAGCGACTGGAGCCGGGGAAGGGACCTTCATTAATCCACGGTCAGTGCTGGGAATGGGACCCCCCACAGGAAGGGAGAGACCAAATGGGCAAAATGTTGGATTCGGGCAGGAGGAGCCTGAACTAGGAGCGACAGTGATTTCAGTTGGTTGCTCCCTCCCCAGAGCAGATTCCTGGGATTTGCTTGGACTGGGTCACGCCCCTGGCCAGGACCCAATGAGCTATCCCAAATCGATTCCCTGTGCCTAGCACGCACTAACTGGGTGAAGGCACCAGAAGTTTGGCTGGCCCTGTGGGGAGGGGCAGGCATACACAGCTGCTGCTTACACCTCACTGACAAGAGCAGCCAGGAGAGGGTGGAGGTCCCTCGCCAGCATGCTTTGGAGGAAACATGGCCAACAGGGAAGGGGGCTGGTACCTGCACTGTAACCTGTGTGGAGGAAGCCAGGGCCATGACAGGAGACAGAGGCAGGAGGAGGCCCCCAGCCAAGAACACTGAGAGCACTGATCCAAGAGAAGAAAAACAAGGGAGACTTAGTGTGGCAGGGGGTCTGATTTTTTAATTCTTTATAAATTCTATACAGAAGTCCTTTGTCTGAAGGACAGTTAAATAAGATTTTTTCCCAATTTGTGCACTTTATGTTCACTATGCAGCAGATTACTTTCAATATGTAGAAGCTCATTAATAAGAAATGATCCCAGAATCACAGAAATGATTCTGTGAAGTATTCCCAGTGTTGTTTGATTCTTGTACATGAATTCTTTACCTAACCCTATGCTTCAAAGTTTCTAAGCACTTTGTCTTCCAAAAAATTTAGTTTTTCTCTATTAATAGTTAGATCTTTGATCCACTTAGACTTTAGTTTGTATATAGTGATAGGTACAGGTCTAGTTTAAGTTTTCTGAATATGGAGAGTAATTTTTCCAGCACCATTTATTATAGAGACTATCTTTCTTCTAGTGAATGTGTTTGGCCCTTTTATCAAAGATAAGGTGAGTGAATGTGTTTATAGTGGTAGTTATATCTTCTAATCTATTCCATTGATATTCAGGTCCTGTTTTTATTCCAGTACCATGCTGATTTTATTACAGTAGCTTTGTAGTATAATTCAAGTCAAGGACTGTGATTCCTCTTGCCTTGTCTTTGTTGCTTAGAATTGCCTTTGCTATTCTAGGTCTCTTCTGGTTACAGATGAATTTTAGAAGTAATTTCTCTAGATCTGTAAGGAATCCTAGTGGCATTTTGTTTGGGATTGCATTAAATCAGTATAACAATTTTGGGAGAATGACCATTTTCACAACCTTTTCCTTCCTATCCATGAACAAGGGGTGTCTTCCCATTTTCTAAGGTCCTCTTCCATTTCATTTTTCAGGGTATTAAGAAGGAAAATAGCAATGAAAGCTTAACAGTTGCAGTAGTAGAGTGATAATAATTAACAAACTGTGTATTTTTAACTTCATTGTAGCTACTCAGAGTAAAGACACAGGCATGAACTCTTGTCCAAACAATATTAGCACACATTTTTCTTTTCAAGCAATGAAGAGAAACTACCTCCATGTATACACAAGATAGTTTCCCTTCATTTAGAATTAAATCAGTATTACTATGTAATTCATTGTATAATATCTATGTAACATGTGAAACAAGTACAAATGTAGTGACTATTTGAAAGTAAATCATGGTATAGAAAAGTAGACAACATAGCAAAATCAAAACTTTATGCTATGATTATATTTAATTCATAGTAAAATAAAAATGCTCGTTTCTTCCAACTTGATCACATTCAATGTCAGTGCCTAACAGTGTAAACAAAATAGTGACAGAAAATTGTTTTCTTACTGTTTTCATAGAAGGTAAGCCAAATTTATTCTAAATTATATAAACACATTTGCTTTAAACAGTTGGCAGAAACAAGATTTGCATAAAAATATATTAAAATGATTTTTTAGACATCAAATTATACAAATGATCACATTGGTGTCACTTTCTTGTTGCTCCTAACAGGGCCTTTCATTCTTAAAAAAAAGAAATCATTCAATGGCTTTCATTTTTTAAAAGTATAGATTGGTTTACAGATTTAAAAGCTTTGAGGCACATACATCTACATTTTGGTGTGTATCAAGGCTTTTCTGCTTTCTCCCTCATTGTATTTGGTTTCCTCTCTCTATGTTAAGTTACCACAGTATCTGCTAAAGAAGACAGAAAAAAGAATTCTGACATTATTACATACCAGTTTGTCCATCAAGTGGAAAATATTTTTTCATCTTACTTCAGTTAGAAATTCTACCTCACCTTTCAGATTTAACCCTTAATTGTACTGTTTTTATGAGATGATCCTATTTAGGCCAATTGCTTGTTGGCATTGCAAGCAGTTTCAGATAGACTATTGGACATGTGTGTGTCATATGTCCAGTCTTTGACTAGGACAGTGAAATCAGCTGCACCTAACCATACTTTAATAGCACTGGACAATGAAATTTTACCCCATGGAAATTCAGGGCGTTTTTCTGATAAGATAAATGGATGAAAAGTAGGAGGAAAACCACTGATTTTCTTATGAAAAATAAAATATCTTAATTTATCCCTTTTTTAGCAAGCAACATCAAAATACATTTATAGTCTGTAGTGATGACTTTCTCTTGGATTTAACTTCACAATATGTGTGTTCCAATCCCATAGTTGTAACCAGTTCTACAAATAAGGAGAAGACTTTCATGACTGTTCTTTGAGTTAGGTTTTTTTCAGCAACACTAACCCATGTATCACTTACTACATGCAAAAATAATAACTATTTTCAGATGCCCAGGAACTTCTCTCCTTTCTTCTCATGAATTCTCTATGTCAGATGCTTACTACATCACAATGTTTGATACATGGTAAGAGCCAAACCTGAATTTCTTTTGTTGGATCCTCTTACATCTATGTCCTAATTGCTTCACCTTGTATTATACAATTCCTTATACTCAGACAGGGCCATGTAGCTCAGTGGTAGCATGTAGCCTATATTGAAAGCCTTGGATTCAATCTCAGCACTGCTGATCAACCAGGACAAACAAATAAACAAAAGAAAATCAAATACAACAGGTTTTTTGCAAACTCAGAAAATTTCCATCACAAAGACATCCAATTCTATTTATACTTCTTTTTCTCAAAAAATATACTTTAAAAAAATTGACCAGAATGACTTAGGTCCTTCAAAAACAGATGCCAAATCATTTGGTCTACAATGATGGATTTACTAATTTTGTTCCATATATGTTAGTGCAGTAAGGGTGATTTGGTGAAAGTAACACAAACTTGCAGTGGTCTGAAATAAAGATGTAAGAGTTTCTGTAAATTTGAATATCTCCATTTGACACAAATTTTAGAACACTTCAAGTAAGTTATTCCTGTCTCAAAATAAATAACCATACAAAGGAATAAATGGCAATGTATGTATTAAATCCCCATGGAGCAGTGGTGTGTGGAACTTGGTATATTCTAACTTCATGGCAATATTTACAGGTTATTATTTTAAAAACATGTTTTATTATGAGATTGGTTCTCTTTAAATCACTGAATTGCCAAATTAAATTTGAATTGATGATCCTTCTAGCTCCTAATCCTTGAGTACTGCTATTTCATCACAACACACTTGTCATCCCCTGTCTTTGAGAGAAAGGTAATTAAAACACAGCTTGTGCTATGCAATTATGAATCATAAAAACATCTAGGCCACCAGTCCCAGCATGCCCTGCATGAGGGGCAGAGCTAATTCAGGAGACTTGCCAGAGGTCCAGATGAGCTGAGGGCATGCAATGTCCACTGGACCAAAACAGGAAATAAAGAAAACTGAAACCAAGTTGTATATCTTAACAGTGTCTCATGGATATGAGAAGCTCTTCTTCACGCAACAAGTCAGAAAGCTCAGACCCAAGCCTTGAAGAAATAGACTCTGAGACTTTGCACCAAAGTCAGGCCAGTGAACTTGTTTGGCAAGACATGGACTGTGGATATGCAGACAACCAGACTGAACAACATTACAATCTTAGGAGGCACAATAATTTCACAGAAATAAGAAGCAACACTGGAGAAGAAGAGGTGCTGCATAAGAGAGCCAAATATGGGACACATGCTACATCAACCAGGTGAAAGTAAAGTTTTATTTCTCTCTTAGGGGGAATTAGATGGGATGAATTAGGAAATTCAGTGTAATTAAGCCAAAGGTTGAGAGAGAAGTCAATATGGCCGATCAGTGAACAACAAGATACAAAGCCTCCCAGGAGAAACAACTCATGTGACAGAATAAAACACCCTGGTGAGACCCAGACAGAGGGAGATGTATCCTCTTGATACAGAAAGAAATTAAAACATAAGAAAGCTCATCAAATACGTCAGGACTACAACTGAAACAGCCAAAAATTATAGGACACAGCATTTTCATTCGTGGTGACCCACCAAGTTTGCAACAGCCTGAATCCATGACAGCCAGTAGAGCCACTCAGACTTATTCCCACCACCACTGACAGGAAGCCAAGCAGCACTGATTTCAGGGGTTGGTGAGCCCAATAGAAAGTGGAGCCATTGAAGGGACATTCATTAATCCGTGGTCAGTGCTGGGAATGAGACTTGCCCCAAGGGAAGTGTGTGACCAAATGGGCTACATGTTGGAATCAGGCAAGAGAAGCCTGAACTGGGAGCAACAGTGACTTCGGTCAGATCCACCCTCCTCAGAGAAGATTCATGGGATTTGCTTGGATTGGGCTGTGCCCCTGGCCAGGGAAAAATTAACTGTCCCAATTCAATTCCCTGTGCCTAACAAGCACTAACCAGATGAATGCCCCTGAAGCTTGGCAGTGGGGAGGGGCAGGCATATGCGCTGCTGCTTACACCTCAGTGACAAGAGCAGGCAGGAGAGGGTGGAGGACCCTCGCCAGTGTGCTACAGAGGAATCGTGGCCAACAGGGAAGGGGGCTGGAACTTGCACTGTAACCTGTATGGAGGAAGCCAGGGCCATGACAGGAGACAGAGGCAGGAGGAGGCCCCCATCCCAAAACCCTGAGAGCCCTGATCCAAGCGAGGGAAAAACAAGGGAGACTGAGGGCAGCTAACAGGCAACATCAGACATGCCTTCAATGGACATTAAGAGATATCTTCAGAACCTTGTAGACAAGCTCAAAACTGAAATATTAAATCAGGTAAAGCAAGATATGAGTAGAGTAATAAAATAAATGTCTCAGGAAGCATCTCTCAGGAAGATACAGATGGAAGAAGGGAGGAACCCAAAAAAAGGGGAGAAATATTCGATAAAGAATATAAAGAAAATATAGAATACATGAAGCAGATTCAAAGAGACTACCAGGAAATTAAAAACTCCATTGAAAGCTGGTGAAACACCTTAAAAGAAACTAAGGATAGACTATCAAAACTTGAAGACAAGTTTGCTATGTATGATCATGAAAAGGCAGATCTCTTAAAAATAACAAGGAAACAGGCAGTAAAAATTCAAAGTCTAGAAGATGACAAGAGAATCTACAATTTAAGAATAAGAAATCTAAACAAAGAAGCAGGAATACATACAGGCAAATTACAAAGTCTATTCACGGAAATAATTAAGGAAAACTTCCCAAGATTGGGAAAAGAAATTGACATTCATTTATCTGAGGCATACAGAACTCCAGCCACCTACAACCAAAATAGATCTATGCCCAGACATATAATAGTCACAATATAACAATTCAATATAAAAACAGAATATTAAAAGCTGTCAGAGAAAAGAAGCAGTTTACCTCTAAAGGTAAGCACATCAGGATCATGGCTGACTTGTCCACACAGACCATCAGATCAAGAAGAGCTTGAGGCAAAATATCCCAAGCCATGAAAGAAAATAACCTCCAGCCCAGATTGATGTACCCTGAAAAACTGTCACTAGAAATTAATGGAGATACAAGATGCTTCCATGACAAAGAGGAGCTGGGCGAGTTTGTGACCACCAATCCAACCCTACAGAGAGTACTGAAGGACATTCTAGAGAGAGAAAAAAAATACCTGGATTTTAGGAACAGTGGTAGAAAGGCCTCAATGAGTGGGGCAGGCAGTAGAATGAAGGAGAAAACTAGACAAACAGGCACAAAAGTAGCATAGCAGAAATGAGGCAGAGAAGGATGGCTAGATCCTCTAACATAGGTGGCCTTGATACACTATATTTTAAATAGTGCACCAGGATTTAAAACCCACATTACTCACACTACTCTGCTTAGATGTATTATATTCTGTTCCAGTCATTCTACCTGTACTAGATTTGACAGCACAGACTGTAATCCCAAAATTAACAGGATACAGTATGGTAATCATCCTTAATTTGCTATTACATTAATCTACAGCTCTGTAAAACCTACACTGTTTTATAGTGACTTATTATGATTGAATCTGGTCTGCTAGATCTTTGTTTTGTATTGATAGATTTTATTCAGAGCTGTTATGATTGATAGTATCAAGTCTGAGAGTATAGGCAACTGCACTTAAGATGACAAGACTCACTAGAATATCAACTCTGGTTTGATTATTTCATGCCTTTGGAGTTTTATACTGTCTACAATGTTGTATTTTTACTAATATTGTTATGTACTGCTATATTCAATTATACTGCTATATTCATTTATTCCTGGTGATATAGACAATTCTATTGAAGATAATAAGAAATGATACAGCAATCATTGTAGATATCCTTGTACTGTGGTTTTACATGATTTTTTGTTTTCATGTTTCTTTAGGAATTTTTTTTTGTCTTGCTAAGTTTTGTTTTTCCCTCTAATGCAGAAAGGATAGAAATACATGTAGAGATTCATGCTTGCATAGCTGTTTACACTCTCACTGTTTGAATATCTAATTTGTATGCTTTAATTTTGTAACTTGAACAACTATTTCTAAGAGGACAATATGTAATTTAAAAAACAATGAATGGAAGCCAATGCACAATACCTGCTTCATACAAACAAAAGCCAAAATTTATATTAATTTCATCCTTATGAATAGGGAACTATTGCTGGATATGTGCTGAAAATAGCAAGAAATGTTTTCCTCATTCCTATTTTAATTGGGAAATGTGAGAAATGGACGTGTATTAGTCAGTGCCCTTGTAGTTAAACACAGTTCCAAACACCTACAATTTCAAGGAACCTGGTTCAATATGGCTTATGGTTTGGCAGGATTTATTGCATGATACCATCTTTAAAGGCAGTAAAGAGTCTCTCCTGTCAGGTCTGTGTTTTTGTTTTTTTTTTTTTAAGGAGACTTGCTTTTCTTTCTAATCAAAGCTTTTTTGGGGTGGAGATAAATATGGGTTCAAATGCAGTTATATGAAACAATGCAGAGAAGTTTTGTTTATTCCTCACAGAGTTACTTCAAATGGTAAAATCTTGCAATACTATAGATTAGTGTCTCATGTAGAATATATCCATTGTGGTAATGTTTGAGAAATTGGTTCATGAATTTTTAAGGTAGTGAATTTGTCTTTTTCCCTTGTAACACTTTAAATTGCTGCAGGTTGTTTAGTGATACTCTCTTTTTCACTCCCGAATCTCTTTATGCCTACTGCTTTTTCTTTTTTCAATCTTGTTATAGGTTGCCAGCTGTATTAAATCTTTCAGAGACACAACATTTTGTTTCATATCTCCACTGTTTTTGTTTTAGGTATCGCTAAAATCTTATCTCTGTCATTTGTATTCTTCTTGTATTTGGTTTATTTTGGCAATGGTTTTCTCACTATTTTCCTTACTTTGAGTTTGTTTCCTTTGCCTGAGATATCACTGAGGAGTGTTGTGTTTATTTTTCCTATGAAGAAAATTTCCTTTTGTCTTTGGCTGATTTCCAGCTGTAGGCCATTAAGATGAGATAACATTTTCCATAAGACACCAATCATTTTACATTTATTGAGGTTTTCATTAGTCAAAAATCACTTTTATCTTGGTGGTTTTTCACAGACACACAAAAAAATATGTTCTGCTGTTTCTTGTTGAAGTGTTGTACATATGTATAATCTGGATTACATATTTGTCTTGTCTTTGATGATTGCCTATCCAGTAAGTCTGTCAGTTTGATAGCTAATATTCAAATGATTTGAGGCTCTGTTATTCAGTATATAGTCTAAGGACTTTTTATATCTCCTGATATGATCCTTTTATTAATATATGTTTCCATTTGCTTTTTTTAATACCATTGTTGTGCTTATTTTTACTTTAGTCCATATTAATACAATCACTATTGTTTTTATTTTTATGACATTTTTCACTAAATATCATTTTTATCCCTTTATTATTAATCTATTGAATTTGCAGTAGGAATCATGTAAACATAACACAGTAGAAATGTATTTTCATCCTGTGTACACTTATGTAACTTTTTGTATAAAATTAAGACAAATTTTGATATGGTAAGTTTCTATTTGAGATATTTGTTTTTTATTTGTTCATTTCTATATTTTTCTGTTATCTTTATATTTTATCTTCTTATATAATTTTTGAGCTCTAATATGAAAGGTCAACTTTTTTTTCTTGAGAGCGATTTTTGCAACACGGTTCAGGCTACCTTTGAACTCATCGTGTAATACAGGCTGGCCTCAAACTCTTGACAATCCTTCTGCATCAGCCTCGCAATTGTTAAAATTATAGAAATGCATCACCACACCTGGCCCTTTTCTTTTGTTTTCATCTATTTTTATTTTCATAAGGTCAAAAACTTTGCCTTCTTCTCCAAGATTTTATTTCTGGCACTCACAGAATCGCATTCAATGCAAATTGTATTGACTACAATTTATATAGTAGCTTTTTTTCATCTGAAAAATATACACACAAAAGCTAAGTAAACAGTGAAGTACTGTGAGTTGGTATTTAGCTTATGTCGTAGTTTAAAGAATTAGTCTTTAGCGAATATTCATGAATCAATCTGGGTAACAGGCAATTAAGGTCTGTAATTTATCAGAAAAAATCCACTGTTTCACCTCAAAATGTATTGCATCAATCTTTTAAAAAATTTAAAAATCACCCTAAAAAATACAGCAGGCGGATTTTTTTAAAAAGATGGACAAGAACAAAAGAAAAGAACATTAACTGAGCCAATGAATAAGATCATGTGATTCAAAATATCTCTCAATTGATATAAAATTCTTCATAACAGAAAACTCAAGAAAAATGTAAAAGCTATCATCATTTCTTCACAGATAAATTAAATCTATTTTAAAAGTAGTCTGCAATATATCTATGGGCCAATGTCAGTTCCGTATTTCTCTCTGGCTACCTGAAGGACCCTACAGGACAGCTTCATTCTCAAATGAATGACTGATCATATATGCAGTTTTCCACCGAGCAGTTGCCCAGTATCACTAACCCCCTTTCTTCAAGATGTAAATGGATGCCATGACACATGGTAAATAAGCACAGACTGAAGGTTTGACTCAGAAGACACCGCCATGGGCTGAAATAAACAGTTATCTGTGTGTCTTCTCTTCCCCAAAATGTCTGAGTCTGATCATCAGGGAACTTCAGTATGGTGGTCATAAATTTTACTGTGGTGTTAGTCTCACAAACCATCACCTAATCACAGAGCAATTTTTGTAAATATTAAAACTCAATTCTCCCGAGAATATGGTACAAATTACCACCGTTATAAGATGTCACTACAGTTGTCTTGTGGAAAATCCCTGGACCAAAAGGAAAAAGCTCCAAATCTAGGAATTTGGAAGGCAACATGTGTAGTAATGCCAGTGGCCTGATGAACTAGTTGTAAGTCCAAATCTCCAGCCCAGAGTCAGCTTAGAATTCGGTTTAAATCCAAACAGCAATCAGGAATTACAAGTCTGATTAAAAGATATCAAGTTTATTTATGTTTATAACATAATAGGTTCCATGTACTTAGCCATATGTTGTCAAGCAGGATTTCTCTAAGCAGGTTTACTTATAGGGAATTATTTATCATAAGGCAGGAACATTTTGGGAGAGCAACAGGAGGGGTTGAGTGGAGCAAGTGAAGTTAGTCTGTTTTAGACATGAAGTCCTTGAAGCAAGCTAGAAAAACCATGTATACTTTTCTATGTAGGAAAGCACAGACATTATAGCTGGACACAGTCAGGTTGACCTCATACGTTGTCTGGGAGCAGAATCAGGAGAAAGAAAATCAAGGCTAACTGAGCTTAGTAGTCTAACTGTGTGACAGGCAGCGTGAGAAGAGTCACAGGTCATTAATTGATTTTTAACTTCTGCTATAAAAATTCCTATAGTTTTTCTATCCTATAATTTTGCTCTTACATTTGCACCCATATTATTTTCATATATTTTTAGAATAGTCTTCTAAATTGTGTATCTGTTCTCTGAACTCTGGCTCCTCCAAATTTAAATCACTTATTACAATCATCTTCTGTGCTGTTTGTGTCTGTTGTGCCTTAATTGTTACATGATCATTGCTTGCATTCTACTCTTGCTGCAAATTTTGCTGATATTCTTTTCTTAATTCCTCAAGTTGAGTTTTCAGGTCCATCAATTTTGCAGTCATTTCTTCTTTATGACCATCAAGGATTTCTTAGTATCTTTTGGCTTTCCTTTGTAGATCATTAGGCTTCTTTGCAATTATTTATGTAACTGATATGTCTCTTCGTGTTGCCTTTTAAAAGTTCAGTTTCTAATTCCTGTATATTGTTGATAGTTCCTTTTATGATAATTTTAGCTCCTGTTATTTTGTGGCAGCTAGCTGTTAACCTCTCTCAGCTGTATTGTTTTTTATTTTATATTTTTGAGATAAATTTGTTAAATTTTCAACCCTATATTACTACAATTTTGGAAGAGCTAATGTTTGAATGAATCTTACGGGATAATTTCAAGCACTCAATTTTTCTTTTTATTCCCTTTCCTCTTTCTTCTCTTCTACCTCAATCTCTAGATTCTTTCTCCATTTACAGAAGATAAAACTCTCTACTTAGTATTTTCTTCTTCAATATTTATCCTTTGTATTACTCACATAGCAGATTTTGTGCAATATTTAAGCTCCTGTCTGATGGATTTTGCTTAATATGATCTTGTCAAGGTGCATCATGTTTCCTACAGATGACTCAAGTTTATCCTTCCTTGTAGCTGAGTAGAATTCTCTAATGTATTCAAACCATATATTTTAGCTATTAGTCTGTTAATGAATGTATTGACCACTTCAAATATTTAGGTATTACGGTTTTAACTTCGGTATGTATGAACATGCAGCATTGTGGTATGCCTTTAAATCTTGAAGATGTCAATAAAGGAAGCAGGCTAAAATGGAGTTACTAGTTTTAGTGTTTTGAGGGATTTCTATTACTCTTTGAATATATCACTTGATATTTTCTTCTTACTAGTTTCTCTGAATATTACAGTATTATGTAACAATATACTCAACTGGGATTGGTGCTTTGCTAAATTGAATGAAGGATATAAACCTTAATACTATTTAGATTCTTTTACTGTGTCAATTATAAATACCCTTTGAAGACCAATTGGTGTTAAATTTTTGTTTGGACTATAACAGATGATTTACACAGCTTCTTAGAAAAATAGTGTTTTCTTCTTCCCATGTGCTAAATTCTTTCTTCAAACTTGAGCTTAGAAGCTTAATTTTGCTGTTTTTGTAGACTTGCTTACTTTTTCTCTAGTTAGGGTTTGCTCATGTTTTGTTAAGCACAATACACTAATTAATTTGCTTTTATAAGTACATGCTTATAATACATAACGTTTAGCATCTTGCAGTAGACAATGTTATGGTAGAGTGGTACTCTGTTATGTGTAAATAAGTTTTTTCTAGCCATTCATTTGTTGATGGTTACAAGGTTGGAAACACTACTTAAGTATTATGAGTTGTGTTGTAATAATCATGGTGTGCATGTATCATTGAGTTGGTATTATATTTTAAAACTTTGGGGGGAAATACATAGAATGTGAATTTTCAATCATTTTCTTTCTCTTTGTCTCTGTGTGTTTTTCTACTTTTCCCTCTCTATCTACTTTCCTCTCTCCTTACTCTCTCCTCTCTCTCTCTCTATCTCTTTCTGTCTCCTCTATCTTTATCTCTCAGTTTACTCCATCACTCTCCCTGATCCTTGCTCCTTCTTTGTTTTTAACCTTCTCACCTCCTTACCTCTCTAAGTTCCTTTTTGATTTCTGCTTCCATTCTTTCCTTTCTTCCTTTGAAATATTTATTTTTTATTTCTTTACCCTGGGTACCATAGTAAGCACTTAGAGTATATCTGTGCATCAAATAGACAAGTATTCCTATTTATATACTTGTTCTGTGCAAAGCAAAGAGAAATACAGCTAACAAGGATTTGGTAGCATAATTTGAAATGCCAAATATTAAATGCCAATAAAATTAAATTTATAATATTAAATGCCAAAATAACACTGGTACACTACAAAACTAAGGAATACTTTTTATGAAAATGTCACATTTCTGAAGGAAATTACTCTTGAATTTAGAAAATTTCATACACAGGAATTTTCTTTTGGCCTTTTTCTCCTTTATTAGTACTTGTTGGCATAATGGTCACATCAGTTGTCATTGGTTTGATCCTGTGCATAATGGTTGCTTAGAATTGGCTTTGCTATTCTAGGTCTCTTCTGGTTCCAGATGAATTTTAGGAGTGATTTTTATAGATCTATGAGGTATGCTGGTGATATTTTTATTGACATTGCCATAAATCTGAATATCAATTTTGGAAGAATGGCCATGTTCACAATATTTATTCTCCCTGTTCATGAACAAGGGATGTCTTTCCATTTTCTGAGGTCCTCTTCTATTTCTTTTTTCAAGGTATTATAATTTTCACTGAATATATCTTTAACTTCTTTTGTTAGATTGATTCCTAAGTATTCGATTTTTTTGGATGGTATTGTGAAAGGTGTGGCTTCCCTTATTTATTTTTCAACTTTTTTTGCTAGTGTATAACAATGCTATTGATTGTTGGGTGTTGACATTGTATCCAGCAATGTTACTGAATTTAGACCTAGGAATCTTTCAATGGAGTTTTGGGGGTCTTCTATGTAGAGTATCATGTCATCTTCTAATAAAAATAATTTAAGTTCCTCTTTTCTTATCCTTACTCTTTTAATTTCTCTCTTTTGTGTAATTGCTCTGGCTATTATTTCTAGCACTGTGTTGAATAGGAGTGGTGATAATGGACATCCTTATCTTGTGAGTGATTTTAGGATAAAGGCTTTCAGTTTTTGAACATTTAATACAATGCAGGCTGTTGATATGTCATAGATGGCTTTTATCATATTGAGGTAAAGACCATCTATTGCAATTTTCTGTAAGGTTCTTACGGTGAATAAGTGTTGGACTTCATCAAAAGCTTTTTGTGCATCTATAGAAATGATCATTTGATTCTTAATTTTGCCTCTATTGATAAGGTGGATTATATTTCTTGATTTACATATGCTGAAACATCCCTGCATTCCTGGAATGAGTTCCACTTGGTTGTGGTGTATAATCTTCTTGATGATTTGCTGCATTCTGTCTGCCAATATTTTATTCAGAATTTTTGCATCCATGTTCATTAGGGAGATTGGCCTATAGTTTTCTTTTTCAGTTGTATCTTTCTCAGGATTTGGTATTAGAATAATATTTGTTTCCAGAAATGATTTAGGTCGAATTGCTTCCTTGTCTGTTTCATTGAAGTGCTTGAGGAGTGTCAGCATTAAGTCTTCTTTGAATTTCTTGTAGTATTCCTCTGTGGATCCATCTGGGCCTGGGCTCTACTTTGTGGGTAAGGATTTAATTGCATTTTCCATTTCATTACTTGAAATTGGGTTATTCAGCAGTTATACAACTTCTTGACCCAGCTGTGGTATTCATAACTTTATAGGAATCTGTCAATTTCTTTTATGTTATAGAACCTATGAGAGTAGAGGTTTTTTTTAAACAGGTGCTGATGATCTGTATTTCCACAGAGTCGGTAGTGATTTCACACTTTTCATTCCTTATTGCATGAATTTGAGTTTTTGGGCTCAGCTATTCTGCACAGAATACTCTTTTACTTTATATAAATATATATATGTAAAGTTAGATTGAAGTTCACTATATTGGGTATCAGTGTAGAGAAGAAAGTTGAATTTACTGTGGCCATTCTATTATACAGAGTAGCTTCATTTTACCTCCAAACTCATTTGGGTTGCTCTGTCCTAGCATTAATAGTTTCACACAATCACTCTGATTTCACAAATGTATTCCTCACTTTAAGCAGAAGATTTCTTTATATATAGTATATTTTATGTGATTTAAAAAGATAGCATGTAGTATTTTTTATAATCTATGATTTCTTTACACTTAGCATTTTACAAATAAGGATAATGTGGCTAGAAGATTTTAAGAAGCTTGCCCCCAGTCACATGACTTATGATTGAACAAACTCTGAGTGTTGTTGAGTACCCATACATCTCTCAATATATAGAATTGCCATAGATCAATCAAGTATGCATGGAGATTCTTTTGTATGTAACACTTGGTAATAGGCATTTTGGGAAAAGAGAGAATGATATCTGATTCTTGCATTATTGAGGTTTACAATCTATTAGGAGGCAGGCACATGCATTTCAATTATTATATTGATCTTAAAGGGAAAAAAAGTACTTAGCTATATGAAGAATGTCAAGTACTTAAAGAAACAGGAGACTCATATGCCATCTTGAAGGACATTTTATTTACTACAAGACTTGAAGGATCCAGACATTGTAGAGGGGCTTGACACAATCTGAAGCACAAGTTATAGGGCACTGGAGGTGTAGCCTATAACCTGAAAAAATGCATAGAAGTAATGACAACATGTCAGGAAGATTTAAGTAGAGAAAAACTTGGAAGGACATTTTTTTCCTTGTTCGTTTCTTCCTTGCGCCTTTTCTTCCTTCCTTCCTTCCTTCCTTCCTTCCTTCCTTCCTTCCTTCCATCCTCTCTTTTTATTTCCTTCTGTTCTTTCTTTGTTTCTTTTTTCTTTCTCTCTTTCTTACTTTTCTTTCTTTCTTTCTTTCTTTCTTTCTTTCTTTCTTTCTTTCTTTCTTTCTTTCTTTTGTATTTCTCTTCATTTCCATCTTTCTTTCTCCCTTTCATTTCCCACCTTATTTCCTTCCTTTCTTCCTCATGTCCTCACATATTTCCTTTCTTCCTTCTTTCCTTTTTATCCTTCTTTGGTGATTTATTTTTCTACCTAACATAGGTCAATTTACTGTCTACTATGTTTCAGGAATTGAAAGATGTTTAAGACATATTTGTCTATTTTCATGTATACATTTTATTAAAGAAGGAATTAAAGGTTTCTGGCAGAGTATAACAAATGAAATTTTCTTTTACATAAGATGGTCAGAAGGCATTTTCTGTGTAGAAATTGAGACTTAAAAGATGAAAATCTATTGATATGGGGAAAATTAATTTTAGGAAGGATTTGCATAATTTACATATCTGTGTGTGCAACAAAATTGCAAAGGTACTTGAAAATATGTTGTATTCTAATGGATAGACTGGATCTCATGCTTATTATGAATATTAAATAATCCCCAGGAAATCAATTCATAATTGACTCCAATATTTCTCATAATTCACATGCCAATTTTCTATTAAAAGGTCATATCACTTTGGAAAGCCTGGAGTCCATTTATGTTTTTCAGGAGCCTGGATATTAAAATATAATCAGAAGAAGAAATTTGATTGCAGTACAGTGCTTTAAATTTAGTACAATGCCATGCTTGAAATTTAAGAATATTTTTGTAACATGATTGTAAGTTTTGGTGGTTTTCTTTAGACAGAAAACCCAGATTGTGAACATTCATTGAGTGTTCCTAAAACTCTATTATGCTATCTAATTAGCATCATTAAAACTAAATCCCACGTGCAAAAGATGTGAGATGAAGACTATCTATGGCTGATTGCTGACACATGAGAGTGACATGCAATTCTTCTCCTAAGTGAAAGAAGTAGACCAGCTCCCTCTTACTTCAGATAGCTATTTGAAATAAATACCCTTACTATAACATGAATGCAAAAAAACCTTGTTCTTAACATTAACAAAGAATAGCCACACATCACTGTTTGTATAACTGTGGAAACTGTGTTGATTTTCATTTAAGACAGGTGATATTCATGTATTACTTGTTTTCTGACCTAAATCTCAGTAGTCAGGGCCCATTGCAATCTTGGCAATTTGCAATAAAAAATGGTTTTCTATCACTATTTGATCACTGGTTTCTTACACATTTGCCATCAGTGCTACTATCCCATCACTTCGGTATTTTCTCCTATATTTCCACTGGATTTATGGAAGGCAAGTATGTCATTAAACAAGATTCATGGCCATTTTTGGAGCATGTAAATGGAATACATCTATATATCTCATTCTATTATTGTTTACACAAATGGTACCTCCTCCCGTTTTATAGTACACAACTTGTGAATGGGTATATGAAGAGCTACTTGATTAGGTTTTCCTGATACTTTATGAGCCTTTGAATTCATCATTTATTTTGTATTATTTCTGTTAACTGATTTTTAGAAATAAGAATCGAACAGAATTAGAGATGCAAAATTAGATTCCAAAACTACACACACACACATATTGGTATATAGGTGACAAGCAAACCTGATATATTGCACTTAAATACTGAAAAATGAGATCTTTATAAATAATGAGATGAAAGAGGGTGTGCATGAACGGCATACCAGGACTCTCTGTATCTCATAGAACAGTATACTGTGGCTCGAGAGAGGAGAAAGCCTAAAAGCCAAACATCAAATGTCAACAGTTAAAGAAAAGCTGTCAAGCATGTAAAGTGTAGTGGGTTCACTTACCTAGTAGGTAAGAAGCCAGAAGTGTGATATTTTAAAAAATATACACACTTTCATTTCTGTATATAAATGTAACCATGAAAATACCCAAAAGATTCCCAGATACTAAGCCCATGTAAGTGAAAATACTAGGACAACAATTAACCTCGGTTTTATTTTCTTTTCAAAATCTACACATTAGTTTTCACAGTAGTGGCACTGTACCTCATTTACACCACGAGTGCGATATTTCCTCAAAGATCCACCAGCAATTGTTATTGATTTAATTGTTAGTAATTGCCATACTTTCTTGAGTGAGAATCTCAGTGTTACTTTAATTTGTATTTCCCAAATAATCAGTGATAATGAATATTTTCCATGTATTTATTTGTCATTTGTATTATTTAACATAACCAAACAAAAGAAAAGAAAAGAAAACCCAACCCAACAAAACAAAGGAAATGATGTGGATTCCAGGCAGGTATAACCTCCTTTTGAAGCCTCATTCTCTTCCATTCAATGGCTGCAAATGGTGCTGACCCACAGAGAGGCTTGAGTCTGGATTTCCCTACTCTGGCAGAAGCCCATACATGGTGCTCCTTTCAAGCAGTGATTATCACCTGGTGGAGACTGGTTCTGTCCCCCTCTGTCAGTGAATGGCACTGTCTTGGAGAGAGGATTCAGGCTGGTTCTCTCCACTTGGGGAGTGGTCAATGCATGGCAATGGTTTCCAGATAAGTATCATTTCATTGTGATGTCTGGTTCCCTGACCCCACAGCCCACAAATCCCCAACAAAATTCTTAACTAAACAAGAGAGCAGGGGACTCCAAACTGTAATCAAGAAACCAACCCAAGGGATGGACAATGGATAGTACTTCCATGCCCATGGAAGCCAGGCTAAATGTGTACACACTGATGTAGCTAAACCAAGAGATTTTTCAATGAAGTACCCAGCTGAGGAAACACTCTTAAGTTTTCTCAAAGAAATAATGTGTGTGTGAACCAGACAAGGTAGCACATGCCTGAATCCTAGCACTTGGAAGCCTGAGGCAGAAGGATTATTGCAGTTTTGGGACCAGCTACAAAGTGAGTTTAAGGACATCCTGAACTGCATAATGAGACTTTGTCTCAAAAAGACAAAAATGAAAAACAAAAAAAGAAAAGAAGAAGAACAAAGAAAAGAAACAATGTACGTGATTATTAGTTGAGAGTGAAAAACAATCTTGACAATTTACTAAAGAGAAAGAAGTGGAAAGTTGTTTTGGAGAATAAAGAGAGCAGAAGGAGCGGACAAAAAAGTCTATGTTAGTGTCACCACCCAGATGTAGGAATATACTTTCATGAGGAAGACAAGAAGGAAATAAGTGGGTCCCTTCTACCCAGGAAAGTCTGAAGTCTGAATTGCAGACCAAAGTGAAGCCCAAAATAAGAATAAGGTTGTATCTGGTGGTAGCTTCACCTGGAGTCAGACTGACTGTCTGAGGTGAGCTTGTGGAACTTGGGAATGTGCAGACATGGTGCCAGTGGTGGCTGACTACCTCAGATGCCTATGTGGAGACACTCGGCTGTGGTGGGAGTGGTAAATGTGGAGGACTGTGTTTGCTGACTGTGAGTGCAGAGGACTCAGTCCTCACACAAGGGAGAGCAATTGGCTAGGAGCCATTTTGGAGTTGGGCTGGAACATCTGAGAACCAGAACTGTTGTCAGCTTCCTCTAATAGCTCTTAGCTTGTTTCCCACCCGTGGACATCTCTTGTAGTGCAGCAAGGCCAGTCAGTCTGGTTTCATGCCTGGCCTGCTAAAGGTGTTTACTACTCTGTCTTAAAGCAACTGCTGGTTTGGGAGGATACTCTGGTAAGAATTGGAACACTATCTCTACAAGCTGACTAATAGTGATTCTAGAGAGAACTGTGGAAGTGGACTATACATTTTTTGGTTTTTTTCTTGTTTTTTTTTTATTCAGTTTGTTTTGTATTTCACTTTCTCTTTTATTGTTTTCTTCTGTATGAGTGTATGTGTGGGGTCTAACCTCATTGTGGGTGTGGTTTTGCTCCATTCTAACTTTTTATCTCTTCTGTTTCCTTTCCTTCACATTTCTGCATCAGTTTCCCCAAGTTAGCAGTATCCATCTTTGTTCTCCAAGCCAATTATAATATCTCTCTGTTCTCACCTCTGTGTTTTCTCCTTAATCAGTTAGGAATTTTACCTAGTAGAATTGAAGAGAAAAAAAAAAGCCAGCAAACTACCAGCTACTCTTGGCATAAAGTATTTCTTGACCTGTGGAATTCCTGTTTTTATTAATGCCAGGAGGCAAACTATGCCAGAAAAGAGATTAAATTTGTGACTCAGGCATGGTAGCATTCAACATGCTGAGACAACATGATCTCCATCAGTTCCACACCATTCTGGAATACATGGCAAGTTTGAGAACAGTTTGGAATCCATAGAAAAACCCATGTGAGAAAACGCCAAAGGAAAAAGCATGGGTGAGGGCTAGAGGATTTGGGCAGCTGTGGAAACCATGTTGGAGGGCAGGAAGCAGGTTTCCTGGAACTCTCATTGCTTCTAATAATCTATTCTTTGGCTTAATTTAATAATCATTATGTCTTCATGTGATTTTATTTTGATCATTGTTGTTTGAAACTGCATTTCTATGTTTTTTCATGTATCAAATTCTTTATCTACACTTGGGAAATATTCTGCCATTACATCTGTGACAATAATTTTATAGCATTTATGGTCTCTCCAAATTTCTCATTGATTTAAATCAATCTTATGTCATCTTAATTTCATTGTCTTGCATCTATTGGATGGATTTTTTGTGGCCTCTTTCCATTTATATCTTTCTTTTTCTTGACCTTTAGTTGCACTTCTTTCTTAAAGATCTAAAATTCTATCTGCTTCATTCAATTTGTTGCTGCTACTTTGAGTGGAGTAGTCAATCACTTGCCTTTCTGTTTTAATGTTTAATGGATTCCATTTCTCTCTTATGTTGGACATTTTTACCATCATTTCTTTGAATTCATATATTCTTTTTTCTGTGTTGACTCTAATGTATTTGCTTTTAAGCAACATTTATTTTGTATCTGAGGGTCCGTTTCCTTGATAACATTTTCCAGTTGTTTTTTACACTTCTGTTGTTATCAGTTCACAAAGATCCAGTATTTGACTTTAAATTTCATGTATATCATTTAGTTCTGGCATTGTTCTGGGTGGGCTGGGTGTCTGAGGTTGCATTTCACTACTGTTCTTTTTTCTCTTTTTTATTTTATTTTGTTTTCTATGTGAATGTTTGCCAATTTCATATTATATATCTTTATCACTTGTACTGAGACTTCTCAAGGTGATGTCTGTTGTGTAGGGATATCCTCTAAATGTAAGTTGCCCACTACATTTATTCCGAGAATGTACATCAAAAATTTGTAAATGATACAAAATCATTTTTCAGCCCAGTTCTCAAACCTTTGGTACAGAGCTGCAGTTATAGATATGACCTGATATATTCATTGTGTTATAATGTAAGGGAGAAGAACTGCTTAAAATATTTATAACAACTTGGTGAAGTATTACAGCTATTATCAATAAGATTTTCAAGTGTAGCTTAATGGCTGATAAATTATGGTAACCATTAGCATGCTATCTCTGTCCACAGAAGCCAACTCTAAAGTTATTTAACAGAATCAAATATATTCCATGCACTTGTGTACAGTCACTTTCCCCTTAGTGATGTTGTTTCACCATTATATAGAACCAGCGGGATTTAGAGAGTTACATGGCAGGCCAAAGTGATGAATGAAGTCAGATATGGTGGAGTAAAGGCTGGAGCTCAAAGGATAATTTCTCAAATTTTGGAAAACTGGAGATGCATTAGGAATTTTGACTGTCATCTTGAATTTAAAGCAAAATTAAAAGCAGCTGCTGGAGAAGTCATGGAGAAAAATAATCCATCTATATTGTTAATTGAAATGAGAACTACAAGATGGAACACACATTTCACTATGGTGAACATCAGAATCTAGGCCTTAGCTTTAGCTTCAAAGTGCTAACAGCAACCCACTGCACTGTGGCAGGACATATTCACTGTACTCTGTGCTCAGTCTAAAGGCACAAGCAATCAAGAGCCCCTGGTTGTTGCTGGTGAAAGTCATACTTCTATGTCATGCAATGCAAGCCGCAGGCAGACTTGAGCTAGACAAGGGCAATGACCAATGTGCAAATGGTCTTGACTACCTGTAGAAAAAGGCACTCGCCTTGCACTCTCAGCACTCATGTAAGAGGGGTCAGCAGTGTGGTGAAGATCAGCCCACACAAAGAAATAATCCTATTGCAGAATTGGTGGAACCATTCAGTACAGATACCAAACTTGACTGGGAGCTAACACCAAACTGACGGTACAGGAGGAATATGTTTCATATATATTTATTTCTAATTGTACTGTATTTTTTGAGGGAGGTAGTGTAAAAATTTTGACATTTATTATTTGGATTCTTTCATGTATCCTTCCTCTTTTGTAAATGGTCTTTCAATGTTACCTGAGATTCACAGATGAAGTAATACTGTGTATCATTTCTGGCTTACCTTTAAATTATTTTGTTTCTTCTCCATTCTTTCTCCTCTGTTATCTTCTCGCATCTTCCCCAAATTTGGGTGATCATCCTTGCTGCTTCAGCCTGGCTTCTACTACACTTCCCTTCAGCTATCACTTTGTGTGATATCTCTTTTCCTTAAGTTCCTATTCCATACAGGATAAAATCACCCTACCAAGTGTAAACTCATTGTGTACAGAGACCTGTTCTATGTTGGAGGTTGTTATATATCTCTAGATGTTGCTCTTATGAAGACAGATACTAAGTTCACAGTCACCACAGATTATCAGTTTCTAGGGTTGCTTGATGGGGTTGTTGTTAGTAATTGTAGTTCAGCCAAGATGTCATAGTTGCTTTAATCCATTGTTCACTCTTGAATGATAATACTGTGATAGTCTTGGTCACAAACATTCCCATAGCACTGTATCAAAAGGCTGAGAATTGAGCCAAATGGGTAGGAGCACATCATTCCTAATTAAGTATAAAGATAGTATCCAGGATCAGACACAAAAACCCACAGTTAACTAGACCTGGAAAACATTCCATAGTAATAGACATTAGCTAGGGAATCTGCAATACCACTAATAATCACCTAACATAAGAACACTAAATACAACAGAAAAAAAAGAAATAAAAGGAAACGACAAGATGCAAAAGTAAAATTGAGTCCTGGCCTTCCGGCTAAAGGAGGACAAATCCAGGGGAAAAGGAGATAGAGAAAAACAAAATCTATCCATGACAGTTCATGCAGAGAGAGAGAGAGAGAAAGAGAGAGAGAGAGAGAGAGAGAGAGAGAGAGAGAGCGAGGACAAAATAAACAAAAGCTTTCTCTTTAAAATCAAGAGTAAGAGATGCATGTCCAGTGTCACTACTCCTATTCATTATAGCTTTTGACTATTTAGTATAATATTGGTTGTTGATATATCATGGCTGACTTTTATCACATTGAGATAAAGATAATCTGTTCCAATTTTCCAATCTGTTCCAAAGATATTTATCATAAATAGGTGCTGGATTTTGTCAAATATATTTTTAATCTATTGTGATGATCTTATGTTTTTGTCTTCAGTCTTTTTTAATAAAATGCATTACATTTATTTATTTTCCTATGTCAAACAATGCCTTAATCATTGCGATGGATGCTACTTGATCACGGTGTATAATCTTTTGACAATTTTCTACTTTCTCTTTACCAGGTAAATGTTGAAAATGTTTTCATTTATGTTCATTTGGGATAACCACCTGTACTTCTCATTTTTGGTTGGCTCCTTCTCTGGTTTTGGGGTCCAAGTAAAATTTGCTTCCAGGAATGAGTTTTGGATTATTGCTTCCATTTCTATTTGATCAAAGAGTTTGGCAAGTAGGGCATTAGCTTTTCTTTAAGTTTCCTGTACAGTTCTGCAGTGAATCCATCAGCACCTGAGCTTTTCTTTGATGGTAAGCTTTTAATTACATTTCAAATTGCATTGACCGATACTGTGTTGTTTAGAATTTTTACATCTTCTTGACTCAATATTGTTAATTCTTTTGTATCTAGGAATCTATTGATTTATTTTGTGTTTTCTATCTTATTAGAGTATAGAGTCTCAAAGTAGGTACTGATGAACTGCTAGATTTGCACAGGATCCATTTTCATTTCAATGTTTCATTCTTAATTACATGAATCTGAGTCTTTTCTTTCCATTTAGGATGAGGTTGGTTAAATGTGTGTTGTTTTTTTTTAAATATTTTGCTTCAGTTCATTTACTTTTGTGTTGTTTTCTTAGTCTCAGTTGCATTAATTTCTGCTTTGGTCTTTATAATTTCCTCCCTTGTACCAGGTTTTGGCATGGCTTATTCCTTTTTTTTTTTTTGCAGAAGTCTGAGGTTTAACATTAGGCAGTATATTTGAGCTCTTTCTATGTTTTCCTAATGTGCTTATTCACTGCTATGAATTTTCCTCTTAGGTTTGTTTCATTACATTCCATATGTTCTAGAATGTTGCATTACTACTACCATTTGATTGTGGAAACTTTTTAATTTCTTTAATTTCATCTGTGACCCATTGGCTGTTGAGGAGAATGTTATTTAATTTCAATAGGTTTTTAAATTTTTTATTGTGTCTTTTGCCAACAATTTCAACTTTTATTGCTCTATGGTGTTATAATGTGCTTGGAGCAAATTAAAATGCTATGCATTTAATTAAGCATGTTCTATAGGCTAGTATAAGATCCATTTTGGAGACCATCTTATCAGTTTCTGATAAGAAGGTATATTTCCTTAATATTGAGTGAAACACTGCAGACATCTTCCAAGTACATTTGTTCACATGTTTGGTTTAGTTCTGGCACATCTTGGTTGATATTTTTGTCTAGTTAAGTATTTGTGATAGTAGGGTATTAAGTTTTCCCACTATACTTTTGATACTGTTTGCTTGATTTTTTGAGTCTGTTAATATTTGCTTTCATTAGGTAGATACGTCTGTATTTTTTGCATATTTGTTTCATCGTTACCTCTTCTTCTTGGAAATTTTCCTTAATGAGTATGTTATATCTTTCTCTCTTTGGATCACTCTTAACTTGAAGTTCACATTGTCTGCAAATAGGATAGCTATCGTGCTTTTCTCTGGGTTCCTATTACATGGACTATTGTTTTTCATCCTTAAACTTTCAGTCTATGAGTTTCTTTCTGAGCTAATTGTATTTATTGATTGCAGCATATTTTTGAATCTTGATTCCTGAACTGCTCTGCAAGTCTATATTTTTTGATTGGTTAATTGAGACTGTTTACATGGATGGTTATATCTTATTGGTGTTGGTTTTTTTGTCATATAATTTTCATACTGATTTTTCCCTGTCTTTCCTCTTTAATTGCTTCCCCTACCTGCTCATTTCTTTCTATTGGCAATAATGTAATTGTGGCTTTGCTTTGTCTTTCTAGAATATCTTTCAGAGTTCCTGGTAGGGAACAATTTGTTGTCATGAATTTCTTTTCTTGTTCTTTGTCATGAAAGTGTTTCATTTCTGTATTAATTCTGAAAAGAAATTTTGGATGATACATCAATCTGGATTGGAGTTTTTCAGCTTTGGGTACTTGATATACTTCAATCCAACATCTCCTAACTTACATGCTTAAGTTGCAATATGTGCTGTGATTCAGATGGGCTTTCCTTTTTAAGTGACTTCCTTCTTTTCCCTAACAATTTTTAATATTGTGGTCTTCTGCTGAATTTCTAAAATCTTGATTGTTGAAGATCTATTTTGGACATGACTTACTGGAATTCTGTGTGACTCACTTATCTGAATTTTAAATTCTATACCCATTCTTGGGAAGTTTTTTGCTCTTACTTTTCTGAGGAGATATTTTACATCACTTGTGGTGACTCTGCATGTGCATTGACTCCAGTCATCATTATGCTGTTCTTCTTTGCATCATCTTCAAGTTATTGGATCGTTTCCCTGATATTTTGAGAGATCTTTCTTTTCATGAAACTAATAATGCACCTGTTTATAATCTGATATTTTATGTAAGGTTTCACATGGGTTTTCAAATTTTCAATAGAAATATTATTTTCTCACATACCTTCTGGAATCTGTGTGATGGATACCTTTTCTTTCCACCATTGGGCATTGGGCATTCATGCTTTCCATTATATTTTCATGCTCCTATATTGTTCAATCTATGTCTTCTGAAGTTTTGCTATCCAAGTCTTTCATTATAGTGGTCCTCTGTGTTTACTTTTTTTAAACTGTGAGACTATTTCTGTTTTGATATCCTCTAGTGATATATATATATATTTCAGTAAACTGTCATGGATAGATTTTGTTTTTATCTATCTCCTGGTTCCCTGGATTTGTCTGAAATTAGTTGGAATTCTGGGTTTGAATTTTACTTTTGCATCTTGTCATTTTCCATTTATTTATTTTTTTGTATTTAGTGTTCTTATGTGATGATGCCCTTGTCTAGCCCAAGGCTCCCTGACTTCTTGTAGTGCAGGACTTAGGGGGAAGACTTTGCCCCATCGCCAACCAAGGCCTCTTGATTGATTGTGCCTTTGGATTGAGCAATGAGGACATTGACCATATCCTGCCACAGGAAAGGGGGCTGCTATTAGTACTTTGCAGCTAAAGATAAGGTCAAGATTTTGATGCTCACCAGATTGAAATTTGGGTTCCATCATCTTCTAGTTCTCATTTCAATAAACATTATAGATGGATTATATTTCTCCACAATGTCACCAGCATGTTTGTCACTTTGCTTTAAGTTCAGAATGATAGTGAAATTCCTGATGCATCTACAGTTTTCCAAAACTCATGAAATCATACTTCGTCCTCCATATTTCTACCATATCTGACTTCAGTCATCACTTTGGACTGTCCTGTTAGTATCTAAGTCTCCCTGGTTATATATAATGATAAAATAACCCCACTAAAGTGAAAGCGACTTCATATGAGTTCATGGTGTATATTTGATTCTGTCATATAACCTTAGAGTTGGCTTTTGTGGACAGAGACAGCAAACTAAAGATTACCCTAATTTTTCAGTAGTTAAGCCACATTTGAAACTCTTATTAATAATAGTTGCACACTTCAACCTGATTGTTATAAATATCTCAAGCAGGTTTTCTCCCTTCCATTATAACACCATGAATGTATCAGGTCATATCTGTAACTGCAGCCCTGAACCAAAGATTTGAAAGTTGGGCTTACAAATTATTTTTTATCATTTATGAATTGTTGATGTACAATCTTTGAACAAATGTAGTGGAAACTTACCTTTAGAGGGTATCCCTACACAACAGACTTCACCTTGAGAAGTCTCAGTAGAAGTGATAAAGATATATAATAAAGAAATTGGTAAACATTCACATAGAAAACAAAATAAAATTTAAAAAGAAAAAAGAGAACAGAAGCAAAATGCCACCTCAGACACCCAGCCCACCCAGAACAAAGCTAAATGAGATACATAAATTTGAAGTCAAATATTGAATCTTTGTGAACTGATAACAACAGAAGTGAAAAAATAACTGGAACATGTTATCAAGGAAACAGAACCTCAATTACAAAAATAAATGTTGCTTGAAAGCAAAGACATTAGAGTAGACACAGAAAAAAGAATGTATGAGTTTAAAGAAATGATGGTAAAAATGTCCGACATAAGAGAAATGGAAGCCATGAAACATTAAAAGAGAAAGCTAAGAGACTGAAAAATCCACTGAAAGTATAGGCAACAAATTGAGTGAAGAAGATAGAATTTTAGATCTTTAAGAGAGAATTGCAGCTAAAGGTCAAAGAAAATTCAGATATCTTAAAAATGGAAAGAGGCCATGAAAAATCAATCCAACAGCTGCAAGACAGTGAAAGTAAAATGACATAAGATTGATTGGAATCAATGAGACAGTTGGAGAGACCATAAATACCATAAAATTATTGTCACAGATGTAATGGCAGAAAATTTCCCAAGTGAGGATAAAGAATTTTATACACACACACACACACACACACACACACACACACACACACAAATGCAGCTCCAAACAACCATGATTAAATAAAATCAAATGAATACATATAATAATCACCATTAAATTAAGCCCAAGAAGAGAATATCACAAGCAATGAGAGTTCCAGAAAACCTGCTTCCTGCCCTCCAACATGTTTTCCATAGCTGCCCAAATCCTCTAGCCCTCACCCATGCTTTTTCCTTTGGTGCTTTCTTGCATGGGTTTTGCTATGGATTCCAAAATGTTCTCAAACTTACTATGTATCCCAGGGTGCCCTGGAGCTGAGGGAGATCATCATGTCTCAGCATGTAGAGTGCTACTATGCCTGAGTCACAAATTTAATCTCTTTTCTGGCATAGTTTGCCTCCTGGCAGTAAACAAGAACAGGAGATCCACCTTATTCCCAGAGTAGCTGATAGTCTGCTGGCTTTTTTTTCCTCTTCACTCCTACCAGGTAAATTTCATAATTGATTAAGAATAAAACACAGAGGTGGGAAGAGAGAGATATTATAATTAGATTGGAGAACACAGATGGATACTGCTAACTTGGGGAAACTGATGCAGAAAAGTGAAAGAAAATAGAGCCGAAGAAATAAAAGTATGAATGGAACAAAACCAAACCCACAAGGAGGTTAGATACGATGCATACACTCATACAGAAGAAAACAATAAAAGACAAAGAGAAATACAAAACAAACTGATTAAAATAAACAAAAAAATATATACTCCACTTCCATGTTTCTCTCTGGAATCACTAGTAGACAACCTGCGGAGATAGTGTCCCAAAACTTACCAGCATATCCTCACAAACCAGCAGTTGCTTTAAGACAGAGTAGTAAACACCTTTAGCAGGCCAGGCACGAAACAAGACTGATTGGCCTTGCTGCACTACAAGAGATGTCCAAGGGTGGGAAACAAGCTAAGAGCTACTGGAGGAAGCTGACAGCAGTTCTGGTTCTCAGATCTTCCAGCCCAACTCCAAAATGGCTCCTAGCCAATTGCTCTCCCTTGTGTGAGGACTGAGTCCTCTGCACTCACAGTCAGCAAACACAGTCCTCCACATTTACCACTCCCACCACCACTGAGTGTCTCCACAGATATATCTGGGATAGTCAGCCACCATTGCCAACATGAGCACACATTCCCACGTTCCAAAATCTCACCTCACAGAGTTAGTCTGAATCCAGTGAAGCTAGCACCAGCTACCAACTTCTTTTGGGATTTCACTTTGGTCTTCAATCCAGACTTCAGACATTCCTTGGTACAAGGGACCCACTTATTTCCTTCTTGTCTTCCTCATGAATGTATATTTCCTCATCTGCATAGTGACACTCACATAGACTGTTTTGTTTGCTCCTTCTGCTCTCTTTATTCTCCTAAACAACTTTCCACTTTTTTCTCTTTAGTAAATTGTCAAGATTGTTTTTCGCTCTCAACTAATAATCATATATATTGTTTCATTGCTTTCTACTTCTTTTCTTTTTTTGCTTTTCATTTTTGTCTGATTTGGTCTTTTTGAGACAAAGTCTCATTATTCAGTTCAGGATGTCCTTCAGCTCACTTTCCAACCCAGGCTGGACCCAAATCTGCAATGATGCTTCTGCCTCAGGCTCCCAAGTGCTGGGATTCAAGCATGTGCCACCTTGCCTGGCCCACACATACATTATTTCTTTGAGAAAACAGAAGAGTGTTTCCTCAGCAGCATAAGTTAATTAAAAATTTCTTGGTTTAGCTGCATCAGTATGCACACACTTAGCCTGGCTTCCATGGGGATGGAAGAATTATCCATTGACCATCTCCTGGATTGGTTCCTCCATTATGGTTTGGAATCCTCTGTTCTCTGGTTTACTTAAAAATTTTTTTGGAGATTTGTGGGCTGAGGGAACCAGACCTCACAATGAAATGATACCCATCTGATAATCCATGCCATTGCTGGGCCACTGTCAGAGTGGGTACAGCCAGACCCAAACCTCTCTCCATGAGGCAGTGCCATTCACCAACAGAGGGGAAGAGAACCAATCTACACCAGGTGGTAATTGCTGCCTGGAAGGACCACCAAGTATGGGCTGCTGCCAGAGTGGGGAAATCCAGACTGAAGCCTCTCTGTGAGTCAGCACCATTTGCAGCCATTGAGTGGAAGAGAATGAGGCTTCAAAAGGAGGTTATACCTGCCTGGAATCCACATTATTTTCTTTGTTTTGTTGGGTTGGGTTTTCTTTTTTTTCTTTTCTTTGGTTATGTTAAATTTGACATTGAGAGTAGCTATTCAAAAGATACCAACTCATATTATGGAAGCCATTTTGATGTACTATTGGCTTGCTTTGAAGTCTTCTAATGCAATCATTGTGTAGTTTTTATTGTTTATAGTTAGTTCTATTCTGTTTCATTTTTACTGTTTCTGAAGGCATCTGCAGTTATTTTGAAAACAACTAAATTCATTATGGTAAATATTGTTGATTTTGTATTATTTTGAAGTCCTGTATCACTTACACTGTTTTATTTTGATTAGTTATATTCTGTTTTCTTTTCCTTGATTTTAACCTCTGTAAAATAATAAAAAATAAAAACAGCAAAATGTAGCAGAAAACCTATAAATAAAGGTCTACAGAATCACAGCAGAATTCTCAACAAAGAAATATTCAGATCAAGAAGAGCTTGGTGTGAAGTATTTCAAGTTCTGATAGAAAACAACTTCCAATAAAGATTGACATACCTGGCAAAGTTATCTTTTAAGATTAATGAAGAAACAAGATACTTCCATGGAAAAGAAAAACTGAAGAAATTTACCACCAGCAAACCAAAACTGCAAAGCCTACTGAACAATATTCTAGGATGAGATAAAATGAACACAATTTCAAGAGCAACAACACAATGAAGCCACAAGACAGGGCAATCAGTCAGAGAGAGAAAATGGAAACAACAGCAGGAAAACACAATGAAAAGGATTAAAGCAATACCTAATAGCTATAATCATTAATGAAAATGGCCTCAATTCACCAATCAAAGAAAATAAACTCACTGGCAGAATGCATGAAGAAACAAGATCCAAGAATATATTTTGTACAAACAACACACTGAACACAAACACAAATTCACACACTGAACATTGAAGGAGGAAACACAGTTTTCCATGCAAAGAAGAAATCACAGTGAAATAGTGGTAGCTAGTCTGTTTGCAGAGAGTATAAATTGCAATCCAAGAATAAGCAAAAGAGATAAAGAAAGTCACTACATATTTCTTAGGGGAAAACTTAAGAGGTAACAATCATAAATCTGTATGGATCAAATATGGAAGCACCCAACAGTGTAATTCAAGTGATAGTAGACATGAAAAAGTAAATGTGTAATAACCAAAATGTAATGAGGGACCTTAATATCTCATTGTCACAAAGCGATAGATCAATTACCCAAAAAATCAACAAAGAACTATCAGGACTGAAGCAAACTTCTGAACAGTTTAACCTAGTAGTTGTTTTCAGAGCAGTATACCATCATCAGAATGAAATTATTCTCATATGAACATGGGACATTCTCTATAAATAGATCATATCCCTCCACACATAATAAAATTAAGTAAACCCAAATGAATTGAAATTATCTCATGCATATTACCTGTCCACAGTGAAACAAAATTAGAAATTAATGGCAAAAGAAATCAGAAAAGTTGCATAAACACATGGAAACTCATTAAACCCTTGAAACAAGTAATGGATCACAGATGAAATAAATGAAGAAATTAGAAAATAGACATAACTAAATGAAAATGCAGTTACAACATGCTGGAACTTAAGGGATGCAATGAAAGGAGTCTTAAGAGCAACATTTGTAGCAGTAAATACTTACATCAGGAAAACAGAATGACCAGAAATATGCAACCTAATGTTACACCTCATTCTTTTAGAAAAGCAACAGCAGGGCAAAACCAAATTCGGTTAAAGAGAAGAAATTTAATAATGAGAGAAAAAATAACACAATGCAAATCAATAAAAAATACAAAAATTATTAAACTAAAGAATTATTTATTTTTATATATCAATAAAATTGATAAACTGTTAGCTAAACAGATCAGAAAATGAAAGATATGTCTCAAATTCATTCACTTAAGAATGTAAGAAAAAAATGTTTGTCAAGGGGATCGCAAGATGGCTGACTGAGTGGCGGCAGGATAAAAGAGCCTCTCTGAGGGAAAAAAAAATAAAAATAACTCAGACACTGGAATCTGGCAACATGGAGAAAGCCAGACAAAAGGAGAGGAATTCTCACGACCCAGGAAGAAACTGAGGAAAAAGAAAAAGAAAAAAACAAAAGAAAGAAGAAAAAGAAGCACGGACAGAAGGCTGGAGCTGGTTGAGCCCAGTTCACTGTACAAAAAGGTCTTACAGTGAGGTGACTCACGATCAGGCTGAGATCGCGGCCCTGCTGAGAGCGGGAGTGGGTGAGCTCCAGACCCTCCGCTGGAGGAGGTGCTGAGACAGGGAGTGGAAACAGCCAGTCGAGCTGCACGAACTTTGGTGAGTGACGGGAACTAGAATCCCAAAACCGGGAAGACTGGCTGGGCGACATTTTGGAGTTGGGCAGGGCCGGCTTGAATCACAACCTGAGGCAGCGTCGGCTGATGACTCCTAGTCCAAAGCAGATTGGTGGGTTCTGCTCCGGCAGGGCCACGCCCCTGGTTGAAACCCAATAGCCAGGGACGAGGCTTTTCTCGGCCAGTGGCATCCCCAGGGAACACACAAACCTGTTGAAGCATAAACTGGTTGACAGGCATAGGGGGAGGAGCCAGCTCTCAGCATGCAACTCACAGATCCACAGTGGACTGTGGGGCTGTACTTCCCTAGCAAGTGCGCTGCAGAGAAACTGTAAACAATAGGAAAGGCCCAGAGACCTCCACCAACCACCTGTCTGAAGGGGGCTGAAAACATGACAAGGCAGAGAAAGAGCAAAAGGTCCCCAACTGCAGAACCAGGGAATGTGAGTCCAACAGAGATAAATGCAGAGGAGGTTAAGAGCAGCAAACTTGTAATGTCAGAGACAGCCTCATCTGAAATAAAGAAATACATCCGTGACCTCACTGTCAAATTTAAATCTGAAATTCTAACTCAGGTGAAGCAAGATATAAGAAGATTGATAAAAGAAGTCCTGGGTAATCCTCAAGTAGGCACAAATGAAAGAATAGAGGAACCCAGAGAAAGGAGAGAATCCTTTGATGAAGAACATAAACAAAACCTAGAATATATGAAACAGATCCAAAGAGAATATCAGGAAATTAAAAACTCTATTGAAACCTGGCAAAACCTTTTAACAGAAACTAAAGACAAACTTCCAAAACTTGAAGATAGATTTGCAATGTATGATCGTGACAGGAAGGATCTCTTAAAAATAACAAGGAACCAGGAAGCAACAATACAAAGGCTAGAAGATGACAAGAGGATTTATAACCTAAGAATAAAATATGTGAATGAAGATGCAGCAACAAATACAAATGAAATAAAAAGTTTATTCACAGAAATAATTAAGGAAAACTTCCCAAACATAGGTAACAGAAGTGAAGTTCAGATAAATGAGGCATATAGAACTCCAGCCAGCTACAACCAAAACAGATCCACACCCAGACATATAATAATCAGGATCCCAGAAATCCATCACAAGAACAGAATATTAAAAGCAGTCAGAGAAAAGAAACAGATTACCTATAAAGGAAAACGCATCAAAATCACAGCAGACTTCTCAATGCAAACCATCAAATCAAGAAGAGCTTGGAGTGAAATATTCCAAGCCCTAAAAGAAAATAACCTCCAACCCAGAATGATGTACCCTGCAAAACTGTCTGTCAAAATTAATGGAGAGACAAGATATTTCCACAACAAAGAGGAACTGGGGGAGTTTGTGGCCACCAATCCAACCCTGCAAAGAATACAGAAGGACATTCTAGAGAGAGTGAAGAAAACCACCAGGGTTCTAGGAATAATGGCAGAAAGGCCTCAAAGAAAGGGAAGACAGTGGAATGAAAAAGAAAAGTAAAAAAATAACAACAGAAAAATAGCATGGCAGAGATAAGACAGAGAAAATTGGTTATATCACTGTTTTATCTTGACTGATTTTATTTGAATCTGGTATGCTTGAGAGTGTTGAGTCTGAGAGTAGGGGCAACCACTCTGAAGGTGACAGGATTTAATAGGATACCCATTCTGGTTTGATTGTTAACTGCCTTTGAAGTCCTATAATGTGCCCAATGTTTAGATTTTATTAATAGTGTAAAGCAATGCTAAGTTTATATTATACTTGATGATTTAGACAATTTTATTGAAAATAACAAGAGACATCATAATGACTACTGTAGATCACCTAGTGTTCTGTTTTTGTATGTTCTTTTCATTTCATGTTTTTCTAGGAATTTGTATTGCTGACTTTTTTTGATTTGTTTCCCCCTCTAATACAGAAAGGCTAGGTATATGTGTAGAGACTTATACATGTGTAGAACTTCTAAGTAGTTTACAAGAATGGATTATAGTTATTGTAAAGAAAAAAAGGGAAAAGAGTATTCTAAAGGATATAACTGCATATATGTTTGAGTGTGTGGAATTAATAACCATGTTGCTAAAGTTTTAGTTGGATAGATGAGCAAAACTGACTGCAGTCTCACTGTTTGGGTGTCTACTTTGTGGACTTTACTTTTGTAACTTGAACAACTGCATCTAAAAGGAAAGTATGTAATTATCAACTAGTCATTTTTTACTGGTTACTATTTTAGATTTTTTTCTGTTTTGTTTTGTTTTTGAGATTTTGTATTGTTTCTACCCTCTTTCTGTTTCATATTTTTTCTTTAAATAAAAAAAAATTTTAAAAAGCAAGAGGAGGAAAAGAAAGTGCTCTAAAAGAGATAACTCTATGTATACTTAAGTGTGTAGGATTGATAACCATGTTATTAAGTTTTTGTTAGATCACTGAACAGAATTGTTTGCAGCCTCACTGTTTGAATGTGCACTTTGTATGATTTAATTTTGTAACTTAAACAGTTATATCTAAGAAGACAATGTGTAATGTATCATCAAATAGTGATTTCTTACTGTTTATTTTTTTGAAAGTCTGTATTGTTTCTACCCTTTTTTCCATTTTGCTCCCACCCTCTTTAAATAAAATTTTAAAAAAAGAAGGTAAGGTGTGAAATCATTAGAGATTCTGTGAAAATTCTGAAGGACATCAATATCTACTTTGAACATCTTGAGTCTCATAAAATGAAAAACAGAAGAAATGGACAGATTACTCAATACAGATGAATTACTAAAGCTGAACCAAGGAAATATAAAATTCTGAAAAACACAGAAGCAGTCAATTAGAATGTAAATGGAATTAAAATTTATGAACAATGAAAGGCCCAGATCCTGTTCGATTCACAGTTGAATTCTACAATAATTTTATAGAACTACAAACACCTCTACTGTTCAAAGTTTTTCATGCAATTAGAAGCAAATAGCACTTCCTAACTCATTCTGAGAGGCAAGTGTTAACCTGGTAACAAACCAGGAAATCCCCAAACAAAAAGAAGAACTACAGAACAATATCCCGAGTGAACACTGATGCAAAACTTCTCAATAAGGTAATAGCAAACAAGGTTCAGAAATTCATCAAGATTATACACCATGATCAAGTAGAATTTATCCCAGGAATACAGGGATGGTTCAACATATGGAAATAAAAATTTAATGCATTGCATCAACAGACCCAAAGACAAAACTCACACTATATTCTCAATAGATGTACAAAATATTTTGAAAAAGTCCAACATAAAATTTAACTCAATTTGATGAAAGCCTTCCATGACAGAGCAACAATCAACATCTTGCTAAGTGTACAAAAACTGAAAAATTCCCTACAAAACTAGGAACAAAAGAAGGAATTTCACTAGCACCAATCCTATTCAATAAAATTCTAAAAGCATAAGCCAGAGAAATTTGAAGAGAGAAATAAAAGGAATATAAAGATAGAAAAGGAAGCAGTTATATTGTCATTAATCACAGATGATATGGTACTCTAAATAGAGAACCACAAAATCTCCAACAAAAGACTTGTAGAATTAATAATTAAATTCAGAAGCATAGCTGGATACAAAATCAATATTCAAAAACCACTAATATTACTGCACAAAATCAATAGACCCAATGAGGGAGAAATTAGTGTACCCACACACTTCATGATAGCATCCAAAAACATGAAATACTTATGAATCTATCTAATGTAGGATGCAAAATATCTATGTATCAAAAATTACAGTGTGCTGAAAAAGGTAATTGAATGGAATATCAAAAATTGGAAGGATAGAGTTGCTCATGGATCAGAATAAACATTGTAAAAATGACCGTACTCCCAGAATTGCTATACAGATTTAGCAACATTCCAGTGGAAATGGTTTATAAAGAAAGAAAAAAAGGGATGAGGGAAAAGAGAAACAAGAGATGGAAAATAAATATAACTTTTATATGTTTATACACGCAAAATAATTATGATAGTTATACTACTAAGTGCTATTACTTCATTGAAAAGTTTGTGCCTATATTGTTGATCAATTTTTCATGCCTTTATTTTGTAACATGAGCAACTAGTTTGAAGGTAATAATGCAAAATGCAATAACTTTTGTTACTGTCCTAAAATATTACTTTTATTTTTTTTACTTTTGCTTTTATTGTTTTGTCTTTAAAATAAAAATTAAATTAAAAAAAAATAAATACCAGATGTGGTGGCACTCACTTGTAATCCCAGCACTTGGCAGGCTGAGATAGGAGGATCACTGTGAACTCAAGACCACTCTAGATTTCTTGTAGTCATGTGTTCTGAGGAGAAAAATTAAAAGCAGGTCACAAAATTTTTAATACTATTTTATGATGGTCATCCAGAGTTGAGCACATAAAAGTTCAGGAAATCTATCCACAACCCTAAAGACACAGAATATTCAGCCAAGGCAATGGATCCCATAGCAATGCCCTGAATGAGTAGAGATAAAAACCTAGAGCCCATGACAATGCCTTCCACAACTCCAACTTGAGCTCTAGAGCCCAAAAGAAGGACTCATATCAGTCTGTTTTATGAATCTGCACAGGGAAGGCCCAAAAGTCATCAGTGGAAGCCAGAAAGTCTATGCAAGTGGGGAGAAGGAGCTGTGCTAGTAATGTGAGGGTTCCAAGCTGGAGCCAAAAAGTCACACTCAAAACACCGACCAGAGCTGCCCTAAAAAAACCACTACAGCCATTTTAAGTGACATGGAGGTCCTGAGTTCCTCTGATAATAACAACACTGAAGTACATGCCAGATAGCCAGCATGACATGTTTCTCTTGGAGATTAAACAGCTCACATTTTCTCATCTAGCGCTAGGAAGGATGCTCAATGTAAAGACCAGAGCTTCCCCAAAGTGAACTGCAGCCACTCTCACCAATAAGTTCCCAAGCTCCTCTGATGGCAATCATTAAACTCACAGTGGGGAAGTTAGTGATGATGAGGTCCTCCATGAGATCCAATGGATCAAACAGCAACACCTAGGGAAATCCACAATGCCCAACCTCATTTTACCCAAATCTATTCATGCTGGCAACTTTCCTCAGTTGAAATATTCAAGCTCAGCACCACATTGCTTTAATTAATCTGTTTTAAACTGACTGCCAGATTTTAATCCATAACAGGTAGAAAGTGACTTCAAGGCCAGCCTGAACCACATAGTGAGACCCTGACTCAAAAAGAGAAAAATGATAAATAAAAAAGAATAGTCATATATAATCTATATTAATAGAAATCAATTGCCTGGTGGTAGGGAGAAGACTGCCTGTTGAGGATAAGAAAGTTTCCAATAAAGATAGGAATGTTCTATATAGCATGGGCTTATGGCTCTTGATAGTATAATCATTTTCTAAAATTCACCAAACTTTACACTTAAGATTTATATATTTTGCTGTGTGTAAATGATATCTCAATAAAATAATTCTAGTATTCAAACGTGAAAATAATTCTCACTGCATCTTCAAACTCTAAAATGAGGATATATATCTTCAAAAGACCAATTATCAAACAGAGAGGATATCAAATATATACCAACACAAGATCACTGACTGGAGTAAAATGCAATGGATCCACACTGATATCTTCAGATTGAAATGTAAGAAGTGAGATAAAAAACTGGGCAGCATAGCTATAATGGTGGCTTCTATTTCATCAATTAAAGTCAATAAATAGGTTTCTGGTGTGATGAACCCTATACCATGTTACTTGCTTTTAGCAGTTATAATCAGGAAGAACAAAAAACCAGCACAGGAACCTGAAATAAGTGATACTCAAAGCCCACATAATGGAACAACGAATTTATTAGAATAACTACTACTTCTGAGGTAACGTATCTACTATTTCAATTATGAGCTCTCTGATCCCCTCCAACCCAAAGTATATGGCTTCAGAATTATATTTTGTTACCATCTCTGTTCTGTAAGAAAAATATAGATGCAATCATGATCTTCTGCCTTTTCCTTATATCCTTCTGTTTCCACTTCTTTCTCTAGACAATAAATTAGACACCTCTTCCTCTGTCTCATTTTGTGCCAAGTTTATGCAGTTCTTACTTCATATCTCTTAACTTTTTTCATTTTGGTCAATTTTCTCTGTCCTACTGAAAATCCTTGTAAAAATTACCTAAGGCTTCTTGTACCTACCTTTCGTCTATTTGTATCCCATACACCTCAAACTTTTCGCATTCATGCTTATTACCCCTCTCAAATTTTTACTCCGATTTTCTAAATTGCATAATTAATTCCCTACTGTATGAATTAATAATTTGCATTTTTCTGAATACAAAATACTAACAGAATGTACCATCAAAGTTATGTATTTTCTGACTTTGATCTGTTGTTTAGATAATCCCTTCATATGTTATGCAGAATAAAGAAAACCAACTATTCTTGTCTTACAACTTTTAACAGTACCTTTTCTCAATATTGAGAATTTCTATTTCTTTTTCACTCACTTATGAAATCCCATTACGCCTTTGAAATTCAAACTCATAACTAACATTCTCAATGAGAACTATTTTCTTTTTTCCATAAAATTAAATTACCCTCCTCAAAACCCTTTAACCATGCCCATATACTATCTCTGTGTAAATCAGTTGTAGTTTTTTTTGCATTGTAAAGACATTTAGTTCTTTAAACTATGTCTTTCTTTGTGTCGCTAAAATTCAGTAGCATGCCTACTATGCAACTGACTTAAATTGGCTGATTTCTAGAACACTAATGATTATTATGCATTATTGAATCAGGAGCTAGATTACATGTTGAATTTTCAGTTTTGCCTGTTTTGATTGATGAAAAAGATCATCAAAATTAAAACATTTTCCTCTGTGAAGGAAATATCTGCAGTCAGAGATGACAAATACACTCAAAACTCTAGAAAGGACACTGAGTCGTGTAGCAATATTGATAATAACCCAAAGACCTGCTGAGATTTAACTTGGAGGAGAATGATTCCATAACTTATGTTAAACTAGGCACTCAACAAATATCAAAACCATGATATAGACTTGCATGATATATTGTGACATCCATGAAGTAACTGAACTTTTATCCCCTTAAAACAAATGCAGTAAACGCTGCTGTGGCTCTTGAACCAAGAAGATACTGGTAAATTTAAACAGCTACTGAAACTTTCAAAGTGTGCACTGAGAGAAAATGCATGTGCCAACCTTAAGTGGATATATGGAGACAGATTTTTCAATAAATTGTGGTTTTATTTTTTAAAAGAATTATTGATTTTCAATTTTGAACATAGGCACAAAGCCTTGTGTCTGAAAGATGTTTCAATATGAACATTCCATCATTAGATTTAGTGAAGTCTAATATTATACTATTAGATAAACACTTTTAGAAAAGAATACATTATGATTATCCCATATTAAAGTTTTATGCAATCATAGGAAAAATTACAAAATATGAGAAAGTGCAAAAAGTAGAACAAATATCCTACTTCTCTATCATTGAAAATAATAATCCATCATACATAATTTAAGATTAAAATAAGAATAAAATAAAATAAACATTTTCAAATAACACAAAGAGCTATCTCATTTTTTAAAACTCATTTGCAAATACTAATTTACCTTTAACCAGATAATATAGACATATTTTATAGATCACCTGACTGGTATGTTCTGTGTAATGAGGAAAATTTTAGCATTGATAGAAATATGTGCATTGAGAGTCAGGATGCTTCTTAAAATATTCATTAGTTGGTATCTTTTCTTGAAGTTTTAAAGTAATTAATGTAAGAATTTTATCATCCCTTTGCCTCAAAGCACCATGAAAAAGCCGAAATGTGGCTAGAGAGTTTGCTTTAAAAATGTGGTTAGTACTGCTTACTTTTCTCCACTACTTCAATAGAAACAAAGTTAGAAATTAACTGTGAGGTGAACTGGCATTTGATTGCCCAGGCTGAGAACAGATATTCAGATAATTCCTGGGAAATTCAGAGTTTAATCACTTTATGATTTCATATTTGATATTTTTCTCTTGTTCTTGAAACAAAATGTCTGACATCCAAAGTAAAGCAAGGAAAGCATGGCTGAAGGGCAATCATTCATAATGGTGGCAAACAGCAAGCTCAAAAGGCAAAAGAGGAAACTTCAACTCCTTCACTCCATTATGTTATATGCCAGCTTTCCATCCCTGGCTGCATGAGGTACTCACTTCTGATCGCAGCACTAGACAAGGTACCAATCTGAAACAGTAGAATAACCCTCTTCCATGAGTGCATGAGGCTAACAGGGCCACCCAGACAAAAACCATAACATTCCACTCCTGGCCTTCTAAAGATTGATGAACACTTTTTTTTTTTTTTGGTACTGGGGATCAACCTCATGGCTGCACGCTTTCAAGTCAGGTCATTATGCCACTGAGCTATATCCCCAGCCCTCATGAACACTTTTTATGAAAAAAAATTAGCTCATTTCCTAGTGTTACCAAATTCTAACAGTTTCAGCATGGCTAAAATGTTCAAGTCACAAGTGTCCTATGAGATATAAAGCAATCTCTTACCTGAAAGAAAACAAAAAGGTAAACACTTGCAACATGTATTGGCACCATGTAGGTATTACCATTCCAAAATGTGCAAAAAGGAGGATACAAAGGTTTATGACTAAAGGAAGTCCAACATCTAGTGGGGCAAACATATCCTGTAGTTCCACTCACAGCATCTGAGACATTCTGATTGTGATCTCCAAAGAGCTTGAGTGACTAGAACCCACAGCACTTCCAAAGTTTTTAGCTCTCATTGTTTCTCTCTTAAGCCAAGTCTTTCACACTGATAGCTTCACAAATTGCCCTCTCAAGGGAACACTGCCTGGCACTCCAGACCTTATGAAACTGGGGTAGAAGTTGCCTTAACCTCAGAACTCAGGCATCCTCCAAGCACCTAAAACCTGCCTAAAATGGATGCTACCAAGACTTGCTGCTGGATGGAGCAGTAGCCAGGGTTTCCTTTCTCTTGGGTGTAGGGCTCAAGTGCCTGGATCACTGAGCACTCTAAATCTGATTGTGAGCAACAGTTTCTCTATGTAGCCACCATTCTGAAACCTGGTTTTGCTCGCTATCATTTTAGAACCTCATGTGGCCCCTGCACCCAATCTGGGGCATGACAGTAGGGAGCTTTCTTCTCCAAGCAAACTTTTTCACTTTTACAGTTTTGAGGCAGCAACAGGTGGAAATTACCTTCCTCTTCTTATGATTGTCACTGACCATCTTTTACATTTTTTTCCTTCTCAGCAATTGAGATCTCAGCTCTATCTTTATATTTCACAGTGTTCTGGCCCAAATCACAGTGCTTTAAATCATCGTTATTGGGTATTTGTTCCCGATTTACAATGTAAATCTGTCTTAAAGCTATGACACTCTCTCAATATTTGACTGCCTTAAAATTACTTCTGCCAGATCACTCAGTCCACTGCCATTAATCTCAGTCTCAGGCTAATTCTTTGGTCATGAGAAAAATGCATAGCAACTTTCTGCCAAGCCATAACACATATTCTTTGTATTCCAACAATGAATGCAGTACTTCTCAACAGAAACCTCCTGAACCTGGGCTTTGCATGCAGGATTTCTGTCAGGTCTTCTGATCTTCTGAGCTTTGCCCATAGTCTCCCATAGAGAGGAGGTTAAGCATTTCCTGGGGTACTTTTTCAGGACACTTCTCCAAAACTTTCCAAACTACTCCCACACACCATTTCCAAAGGCTCTAAAACCATATGGTCAGATATAGTCACAAAAATGACCCCACTCTTGGTACAAAATTTCATCTTGGTTACATATCTCTCATTGCTGAAGTAAAACACTTGACATCCAAAGTGAAAAAAGGAAATATTTATTTGGCTTACGGCTTTTGGGGGGGATTAAGTCCATAGTTAGTTTGCTCCAAGGCAGAGTGGCATGGCTAAGCACCCATTATTCATGGTGGCCACAAACAGCAAGAGGAAAATTGTAAAAAAGGAAAGTGCACATCCTTCCCTGCATTATACTGTATGCTGGCAACCTACCCCTAAATGAGTACAGGAGTCACTGCCAATCCCAAAACTATACAACAAACCAATTATGATCACTAGCCTGAGCCTCTTTCATTACTGCATGAGGTTTGGCTTGGTCACCCAGACATAAACTATAACAGGTTGTTTTCCCTCTCATCATGATGAGGAAATAACCTGTCAAGTCCTACCAGATTTTTTCAAGTCAAGACTCACTGAACTAACCTCACTTTTCTGATGTTCCATACCAACATTGACCCAAAATTTAAAGATCCTAGTCCTTAAATGAATCTGCAGAACTCTTTCTTCACAAAGAAATTCTTTCCCATAGATGAATTAGGAAGTAATATTTGTATTGCTTCACCACAATATATTTCTCAAACCCTTGTACTACCATCAAAATTCCTGAGGATAGTGATATACCACATAAAATCTATACCACATATACACAAATTGACTTTGCTAAGCACAGTTCTTTTCTTCTAAAATGCATAACTGTATTTATTATTTTCCTATTGATACAGGTTTGGCTATATGACAGGTTTCTGGATAATGTAGTATCAGAAGAAATTACTGGTGTCATTTGCTCTATGTTTTATGAAGTATTTTTGCTTTTCCTTTCTGCTGCTTGAATGTTGACATTTATCGTGAACAAGAAATTCACATTTTAAAAACATGAAAGCTATATAATTTGAACAATCTCTAATTTTGCATCACCAACTATTGGAGAGTATCTGACCAGACACAAACCCCATGTTATATGAACTAGGAATAAGTTTCATTGTTTGATGGTGATGAGATTTTAATATTCTTTTTTTCACATCAGTTACTGAATTAATATATGGACTTATGAATATTTTTAATTCAAGCAAGTTTTGTTTTGATTGAGGATAGTTATACTCACTGAATTAATTTTATTTTAATTCTGTGGAAATGTAGGTTTTAGTATGGGAATTCTCTCCAGGTCGACCTGCATGATCTGAGTTCTTTCCTTTTCTTGCTTAGAATTTTCTAGAATAACTGTATATTACATTGGAAGTACAATATACTGAAATCAAAAGGAATTTGAAAGAGCACCAGCCTTATTTCTGTACCAAGTGGATAATATATGTTCTTGTGTTAGAGAGATACTAACTGTGACAGTCTGGATTCTGTTATTCTCTCTTTTAGAAGAAAAATACCCTTCAATGCTTTTTGCAGTGTTTCATATGAACTGTGGTGGAGATAATGCAGAACAAATTGCAATTCAGGCACTTTCATCCATGGTGCAAAGTGGGGCACATATAGTAAAGCATGAAGCAGGCTCAGGAGCTTTCTTCAGATTTAGGACAGCAGTTCAACATGGATGCAAGTCTTGTGCTTCTACTGCTGATTATCTATAAGTAGGTGAACTCTCTTTTGCCTATATTGTGTATGTTCTCTCTGACACAGTAAAGAAAATAGGTAACTAGTACTTGGTGGATCAAACCATATCTAGGCACAAGTTTGTGGACTCCTATTTCTATTAGGTAAAAAATGATGAATTTTATTATCTTTCTTGCATTAGAATTGGGAATTATAAACACTGTCTTTCATTTGGGATCTCAGATCATTCACTCCAAGGTGTCTCTTTCTCATGTAAGACAATTTGTCATAATGGCTTAAGAATTTATCAAGTTTTTCCAATCAACAGATTGTCTGAGGCAAAGGATAATAAATTACTGTCCATTACACTAAAACATTCAAATCTGATAAAAATATTTACGAAAGTCATTGTTTTGTTTTAGCAAATGTAAAATTCAAATACAATCACAAAAGTTATACTGTCAAAATTTAAGACATTGAATAGTGCCTTTGTATTAAAATATGAGAACCAATTAAAGCCACAGTTTATAAAACTTATAGTTTACATTTTATGCCTATATTATCATTTTTATTTAAAAACTGTAATCCAATGCAGTGAAATATTTTTTGTTTTTGTTAACTATCAAATTGAAAAATGATACCTGTATGTATTTAGAGTTCATTGTAATGTTTTGATATTTTTATTCACTCTGTCAATTATTTAGTATAGTTAATATACCCATCACTCATATTTTTAACATTTTTGTGCAGTCTTACAAACTTATTCCTTCTTTCAAACTGAAACTTTGAGCCTTTGAACCAGTTACTATCTATTTTGCCTTGTGTCTATTACTTTTGCTAACCACCATTCTATCATTTATTTCTATGACTTCAGTTTTTTTTAAATATTCACATAAAAATGAATGTTGGTCCTTTTGTTCTTAACATGTTTCATGTAACATAATGACCTCTGTTTTCACCCATATCATCACAAATATAAGAATTTCCTTCCTTTTAAGGACTGAATCACATTTCATCATGTGTAGATGCTACATTTTCTTTGTTTAATCATCCATTGATGAATGCTAATTGTTTTTTTAATTTGCATTTCTCTAATGGTCAGCAAGTTTAAATCTTTTTTAGGTATTTTTCATGTATTTATTGGTCATTTGTGCATTTTCTTAAAAGACTTGTCTATGCCCTTATCATGCCCATTTTTGATTGGATGTTTTAATGTTAGGGGACTAATTCTTTTGAGTTCTTTATATATTCTGCATTTTAGTCCATTGGCTAAGGAATACATGGCATTTTTACCCTATTTACACTGTCTCTTCATTCTTTTGATAGTTTCTTTTCCTTTGCAGAAGACTTTTAACTTGATATAACTCTGTTTGTTGATTCCTGATATTATTTCTTGGGCAACTCAGTTTCCCCTAAGAAAGTTTTTGCCTATGTCTATGTTTTCATATGTTTTAACCAGTTTTGCTTGCCAGGAGATTGTTTTTGTTTTAATACATACTCCACTTTCAATTTAGTGTAGTTGGTGATGAGAGATATGATCTTAGGTTTGATGAGATAGCAAGTTTTCCCATTTAACCATTTGGTAAAGAATATACCTGTTACCAGTGAAAAATGTTGTCCACCTTGTCAAAGATCAGAGTGTTAAACTTGCCCGTAGTATTTCCACCTACTCTATTTCATTCCATTCTCCCTTAATTCTGTTTCTTGGCAGTACCATGATTTTTTTGTTTTAATCACTGTAGTCTTGTTGTATAGCTTTAAATGTGAGACTGTGAAGCCTCTTGATTTCTTCTTATTTTCCAAGACTGTTTTTGTATTCTAGCTCACTTTTGGGTCCATGTGAAATTTGAAACATTTTTTTCTAGTTTTCTAAAGAATTCTATTGCTATTTTGATTGAAATTTCATTCAATCCATACAGCAGTTTTGGAAACATGTCAATTTTGACAATATTTGTTTGTCAATTCAGAAGTATAGGATAAATTTCCATTTTTAATGTCATTATCAATCTCCTTTTTCAGCATAATGTATTTTTTATTATAGAGTTCTTTAACATCTTGTTTATTTCCTAAGTATATTGTTTTTATTAATATCATTGTGAAAGACATAATTTTTCTAAATTCATCATTTGTGTACAGGAATGCTATTATTTTTAGAGTTTTACCTTTGTTTTATGATATGCTACTAAATTTGGTAATTAATTCTAGAAATCTTTTGGAGGAAATTTTGTGTACTATATGTAGCAAATCATGTGAACAGCAGATAATGCAATTTGAATTCTTCCTGTCTTAGAAATATGACTTTTTATTTTTTTCCACTTGTCTGATTGCTTTGTCTATTATGTTAAGAAATATACTGAACAGGAGTTCTAAGAGCAGACATCCAACTGTTCATTCTGATTTTAGAGGAAAGCTTTTTGTTCCTCTCAGTTTAACATGCTGCTGTCTGTTAGTTTGTGATAAATGTTTTTTATCTCACTGAGTTGAGATCTTTTATAACTATTTACTTCAGGGTGTGTATTATGAATGAATGTTAAATTTTGTGAAAGAATTTTTGTGCACTTAGTGAGTTGAATTTTTTTCTTTCCATTGCATCTGCTTATCTGGTGTATTAAATTTACTCATTTGCATATGTTAAAAAATCCCTATATATGCAGAATTAGTTGCTCATGATGTATCATTTCCTGATTTGTTGCGTTCTGGTTTACCAGTATCTTATTGAGGATATTTAAGTCTGTGTTCACAAAAGAAATTTTTTATACTTCTCTTTATTGATTGGGTCCGTTTCTCTTTATAGAATCTGAATAATATTAACTTTCAAGAATGACATTGGGAATACAATTTCCTTTTTATTTTTAAAACAATTTAAGAAGTATTGTGGTTAGATCATGTGAAAAGTTCTTGTGGACTTTGATAGTAAATTCTTGAGAATTAGGACTTTATATTGTTGTAGTTTTTATTGCTATTTCCATTTCATTGAATTTTATTGGATGACTCAGGATTTTTATACCTAATTGATTCACCTTTGCTTGTTTATATGTAGGCAGGAATCTATCTATTTTTTCTTATGAATTTTCTATTCCATTACAGTACAGATTCTCATAATAGTTATCGGTAATCTCCAGGATGTGGCAGAATCTATTGTGATTTCATCTTTTCTATTTCTAATTGTGTGATTTTTGCCATTTCTTTCTTTGGTATGATTATTTAGCAGTTTTGGAATTTTGTTTATCACTATAGCTTTGCAATATAATTTTAAGACCAGGATTTTGTTTTTTTGCAAACTCTTTGTTTCATTTTCACTTTGTATTGCTTTTTAGTCTCATTTTCATTATAGTTTGCTCTGAGTTTTGTAAATTCTGTGTTTGTACTACCTTGAATTCTTATTGTTTTTCTTTTTATAGGAACATAAGGGCTGTCATTAGGATGTTTATTTGAGCTCACTATATTGCTGTGGACATTCATAGTTGTAAACATTTTTCATAAGTAATTTTCAGTGTATCATTGTTTTTTGTATGTTTTACTGTTATTCTTATTTCATTCTATAAACTTTCTAATTCCTCCTTTTTTCTGAGGCCCATTGATTATTCTAAGTGTTATTTACCATTCATCTCTCAGCATATTTTCTGCCAATGCTTTAACCACTGGTTTCTAGTTTCTGTGTATTATAATCTTATTCACTGAAGAAATTTGTTCTTTTGTATTGTTTAAGCATATTTCATTGTCTAGCATGTGGTGTGTGTTTGTAGAAAGTCCCAATGATGCTGAGAAAAATATGTATTCTTTTGTGGGATAGTGTACTCTGTAGATACCTATTAAATCCTTTTGTTCAATGTGTGGTTCAACTATGATATTTTTTGTTGATTTTTTTGTCTAATTGATCTATCTCTTTGTGACAGAAGGATATGTAGGTAACACATTAAAACTGTGCTCATGTCTATCTCAAATTTGCATACTCATATTTGATTTATGAACCTTACTGTAGCAGTGTTTGTGCATATACATTGAAAATTGTCATCTCTTCCTGTTTATTTGGTCCTTTAACCAATATGTAGAGATCTTTGCCTGTTCTCATCAGTTTTGGTTTGAAATCCATGATGTCTGATATTTCTATGGACACTTCTGCTATTTTCTGTGTTTCCATGGAATGGAAAATTGGTTCCAATTCTTTAGTTGTTCATTTGTGAATTTCCTTTGAAAGTAAATATGCTTCTTTCATGTTTGAAATGGCTGAATCTGGAGATTGGTCACATGTGTAGGGCCAGAGCATGCATTCCCAAGGACAAAAATCACGTGGGATGACCCAGGAGAAAAAAATTTTCCAGTCCCCAAAGCACCAATACCTTTGGTAGCCTTGGGGACAGATAGCTAGGCAGTGCGGTGTTGTGTTAATTTAAGTTGCTAGATATACAAATAAATTCAATGCATTAGGTGAGCCATCCCTTTCCGTCCATCTGGAGAGAGGATTCCACATGATTTCTGCTTTCATTTATTTATTTTCCTATCCTCTTAACATCTACACCCCTGGGAACATCTAGAGCTTCAGGCAAATATGGCATATAATGCCTGAACATGGACCAGGGTAAGAGGAAATAGTGGGCAAAAGGACAGTTCCCATTGTGCTCATAAGAGGAGGGAAAAGTGGATTAAAAGCATAACTATTCCACATAGCTGTGTATTGATAGTGACATCATCAGGTGTTAAATTTTTGGTCAAGATACAGATTCACTAGGGTCAGAACAAATTAAATGGGCTCGTGAGAGACTGAAGAGAATTAGGTGTATGGATTTTTCCAACTCCATGGATTTTTTAGGCATGGGGTGGACAGATTATTGAGAATCACAAATATGTATTGCTCTATTGGTTGTATGCTTGATTCTGGTATTTACTTTCCTTTTGTGGATTTTGTTTAGAGAGAGTCTTACAACCACAAAAGTTTTGGAGCAGAGCATTATTTTAAAATCAAGTCCTGAACAAGAAAAAGATGGCAGAACAAGAGCCACCCCAGTAATATTAATTGAGCCACAAGAGGTAATTTGCATCTTCTTGGTACAGGAAAATTAGATTATGTCGCAAGCAGAGATTTTCCCCTTCATAAAAGAGTCATCCCTTAAGTTAATTGTTCAACAATCCTTTAAAAATGTAAATAAATGCTATATTAGTCCTTCTTATGTAGAAGGGGCTATCTTGGCAACACCTGTCATGCAGATTGTCCATCCACAGCCTACAAGAAAGGTAAAGAACAAGATTACTTGTTTCAGCTATGGCACAGAGAGCTTACCTAAAGCAGCCTGACACAATCAACCCCAGCTTGGTGTGGTGGGTGGCTTGCAGGGTCCTGTGCTGTGAAATTTGTGTTTGCATGCCACTGAATGTGTCATTTGGTAGATAGAAGAATGAAAATCTTGCTGGCTCTGCCTCCGATATTCTGTGGTATGAGCTCTGCTGGGGCCCAGTGAACATTTAAATGCCTGAATCAACTGCACCATGATTCCCAGATTCGGGCTGGCAGAGTTGCACTAGACCTCAAAAATAAATAAATATGATTATAAATGGAGGCCATGGCTGCAAATGCAGTCACTGCCAAATCCCCTGAGTGGGACAATGGGTATGGAGCCATCCACAGCAAAGGGGTAGGCATAGACTCCCTCCCATTACTGTCCCCAAAGAGTTCACTCAAAAGATTGAGGGCAGGGAAATGTTTTCTGCTCAGGGTGATTTGCCTTGGCTTGCAGGGGATTTTGCCCTAAGCAGCAAAGCATGAGACTCTAAAGGGAGGAGCCAGAAATGGGAACTTTGAATATTCAAATACTAGATATATTGTTTTTTGTACAAAACAGACAAAATTTTAAGTTGTTATATGGACCTTATAAGATCACTCATCCACTCCTTTTGACCTTTTTTTAAGACAGTGCTTATATTTGTAGTATGATGTACACATTAAAAGTAACACCTTTCATAATAATCAGGAGGTTCTTTTTCATTTATTTCACACTCTTCAATTTGCTATTTTGTCACATCATGTCCCATGTTTTATTGGTCATTTACATTCTCATTCCTAATTGCCACGCTCCCTCACGCATGGAAATGCCAGATTACACAGATTTGTAGCTACTGTCACTCTTATTCCCTCAGGCGTCAATCAGTAAGCTAAAAATTTTAAACATGCTCATCATATACTCAAAATTCAATTACAAAAAGGGGAACTCTTTACAAAATTTATACCTCATAATTTATTCTTTGGAATTATATATTATTAACTCTTTGAATACTGGTAAGGATGGAAGCATAGTAACAAAAAGGAAATTCAGTCATGTAAAGGAAAAAAAGTTAAGATGGGTCCTTTTAAAAGATCTTCATACTGGAAAAAGGAAGAAAAAGAATTCAGTGTTATTCTGGGATCAAGGCTATGCTTGTTTCTTCTCAGAGAATGAAGAATGATAAATCTGGGCACCAGAGCATATTGTCTGGCTGTGTGATGGAGCCAGAACCAGAGAAAGAGTTTATTCTACCTCTCAAGAAACTAATGCTCACACCTATGACAGTGATGCTTCACAGATGATGCCATAGATGTCAGACAAGGATGAGGCTAGTACTAACCTGGGGTCAATTAAGATATTGTCAGGATTCCCAGGGCATGATAAACACAAATAGGAATCAAAGGTCTGAGAAGGTGACTTTGTCAACAGAGAAAAATTATGGGAAAGGTGCATGAAAGAAAGGGATATGAAAATTGTTAGTATTATTAAAACAAGTGGAAAAATATGGATTAATTACAGATAAAAATTTTGCTCCTTCTAAATGCTTATAAGAGATCTCTGCTCTTGACATACAAATAAATCTCACTAGCATAATTATAAATTTCTAAAATTATTATAATTTAATTTGGTGTAAAACAAATCTGAGTGCAATCCGATAATGTAGACAAATCGTTTATTAGTCAACTTATGCATCCATTGTCTAGTCTGTGAAACTATTATGTACTTGTCTGTTTGTCATATCTGTGAACAGTTATTTTTTGTATTTTAGTCAACAATTTTTTATCTTTTTTTCTTCACATTTTTGATCACTTGATCAAAGTTGAATTTGGGATACAGATTTAACAACATACTTCCACCTGAGATGCCAACTGGTCAAAATGATGGTCAAATCCTTTGTGTAAACATAATGCATTTTTCACTTTATTGTGATATGAGAGGTTCTCATTGTTCCAAAATAACGTGTTAATTTTTTCCGACTACTAGGTTTTTGATTTACTGATGCTCTGGTAAAGTTTTTCATATGGTAGTAACAATTATTTGTTATTAACCACATGGTGTATCAAAGGCATTTATTCCCCTAGATGTACAGGCTTTTCAAAACGTGAGACAGGAATTGTTTATGGTGATAAATATTTTTTCAGATTCAGAATTCTGCTTTTAACAAAAATTTGTGAGTTGTACATCCTGCTTAAGTCAACAAGTTAGGTAAAATCTTCTTATCTATTAGATAGAGATGATTTACTAAAAGGGATATTATGTCAAAGTAGAAATTCAGGTGTGTTACAAAACGGCATCATTATTGTCATGCTATAATATTATGTATGCTTCTTATTTTTAATTTTCCATGTTAAATATGTAACTGTTAGCATACTATAGGGATTCAAATGTTAAAACTTTCGTGGATAGTAGGAATTAATTGCCTGTTTATGTTCTAAGGTACTTGACAATTATTTTTTGATATTCAGGTGAGATAATAGATATTTAGATAAGATTCCTGCCTCTGTTAGGCTGTGCTGTTATCAAACTTTTCTCCTGAATATTGAACAACTGATATTTGGAGACTGAAGAATTTAAAAAAAATAGATGGGCTAATAAGACAGCCAGTGTTTTGGCCCCAGCCCTCTGAGGTCAATGAGGACCCAATATACAAGAGAATCTCTGCTGCAACATCCTATAAATTGGTAAATCCCTGGTCATCTGACCAAGGAGATTGTGGAACCACAGAAGAAAGTGATCTATGATATAGAGTTTGTGAAGGTGAGTCACCAGTGGAAAAAAATCTCCCAGACTTCCATAGAAACAAGTTGGTCAAGTAATGCCAATGAGGGCTGAGTGTTTATCTCAGTGGCTTAAGCACCTGCCTGGCAAGCACAAGGTTGTGAGTTCAATCCCCACTACAAAAAAAAAAATTATGACAATGAGTCATCTAGATACACAGCTGACACTGACAGAATTACTAAGTTACTATACATGGTTCCAAGATAATTCACTGGAAAACTGAACTGACCTTGATAGATAACAAAAATTAATTTTGTTAATAAAGATTCCACTTTAACTTTGTCTTAAATATCCAGCAGAAGCGCATAGCTATGAGAAAGAAAATAGCAAGCAGGGTCTTCCAGACACAACTCCCAGCTTCAACTGACCACTCTTTACTTGCCACTACAAAACACAAAAGGAGAGCTGAACCTGGAGGTTGAACATATGTACGGCTGAAGCAAGGCTTTCCCAAGGACAATGTGTGCCTGAATCAAGACACATGAAAAAGCTGCTGCATTCTGAAAACTACCAATCCCTTGACAGTTAGGTAACAGGGTGCCATGTGATGTTAAATTGCTAGGTATATAAATAAACACATTTCATTGGTTGAGCCATTCCCTTCCTACAATCCTGAAAGAGGGTTCCACCTGACCTCAGTTTTCATCTCTTTTTCTTTATTTTCCTATTGTCTCATAGGTCTTACCCCTGGTAACATCTATGGTTGCAGCTGGAGTCTACATTTGCATGCTGCATATTTTTGGGTTTTATTTCTTGATTCACTTTGGCAATCTTTATCTTTTGTTTAGACAATTAAAATAATTAACTTTGAAAGCTATTGATGAAAATTAAAACATTGCTGAAAGCTGACTTATTATTGTCTTTTCATGATTTTTTTTGGTGTGTCAGATTGTCATTTTCCCCACTTCTGCTTAATTGCTCAACTTGCTCATGTGTTTACTATATTTGACTTACTGCTACTGTTAATTTCATTATCTCTTTGCACGATATCCTTGAATTTTCTTTCAATACTTGTTTGGTATTCTTGAGATGGTTTGCATTGGAATATTTTATTACTCTATCAGTCATGAAGGTAAGTTTTGTATTTTATAGAATTTAGAGTTGAAAGTTGTTAGTTTTCAGGGCTTGAAACTTTTCATGTCAATTCCTCTTGGCCTTCATGGTTTGTCATTAGTAGTCTTCTGTAATTGTGATGAGTTTACCTTTTTAAGTGATTCATTACTCTTTCCTAACATTTTTTAATATTTTTCCCTTTGCCAGAATTACAGTATTTTCACTCTAATGTGATATGTCAAAGTTCTCTTTCAAATATGATGAATTGGAATTCTCTATGCCTCATTTATATAGTTTATTTCTTCTTTCATATTTGGGAAACTTTCTCTTATTTCTATGAAGAGATTTCTATAGATTTGTACTGTCTTTTGATCTTACATTTATAACAGCTAAACTCAGGTTAGTCTTCTTTGCATTGTCTGGCAGCATTCAGGTCCATTACACAAATTCTCATGTCCTTTTTAAAATACCATTGAAAGCATCATATCTTTTATTGAAAACTTCTGTCCTCACATTGTTTTTTTCTGCTAACCATATGTTAATATAATTTGTATTCTCCAGGATTTCTGATTAAAAGCTTTTCATGGACTCTAATTCTTTGCTAAATTAATCATTAATATTTTATATCATTGTTTCACTCATCTATTTTTTCATTTGTATCAGAAAGCACACTGATCATTTCTTTATTATGTCTATTATTTGTTCAGTTGTATATTCTGTGATCCTTCCTGGCATCTCTCCAATCTGTTTTATTTTAATATCTTTTGTTATCTTTTCTAATGATTCAGGTGTGACTTCTGTTATCACCACTCTTAATTATCCCTAGATTGATATTGAAAGTGTAGAGATTTTTGATGGATTTCTTTCTTTGACTTCTCATGTTTATATTGCTTGTCTATTTATTTTGTTCTGAGGTATGTGGATCCAAATAATGGAAAGACTTTTTGCCTGTATGGATATCTCCTTACTTGTTCTGTCTTTCAGTGGCATTCCTTGGGTGCAGCTAAGTATAATCCTTTGCCTTTGCTGCAAATTTTTACCATATCTGTAAATTTGGAAGGGGAGACTACCTAGCATAACACACACTTCCCTGAGTACTGTGCCTGGTATTTCTATGTCAAAAAATATTTTAGTTATTGATATGCAATTAAAACTAATTAACAGCAATAATTATATGACTCTGGCAATACTTAGAAAATCTGCTATAACACTATTGTTCAAGATACATTGCATATTAATGTATCATAAGAACAAAAAATGTACTGCTCTTAACCATAGGAAAAATCCTAAATTATATACTGTGAAAATTAATACCACCTAGAAATAACATTTATTGTGTACTAAATGCAACAGTATATATCCAATAATGGTAAAAAATGCATATTTCTATAGAGTTAACTATCTCAACATGAATAAAGCCTAGCTATACCTCGTAGTTCACACATGAAATTCAGACACTTGAGAGGCTGAGCAAGGAGTATCTTTACAAGTTAAAGGATAGCTTGGACTACATGATGAGTTCAAGGCAAGCCTGAATTACAGAGCAAGGCCATGCCTCAAAAAGAGAACAAAAATATTTAATAAATATTATTATGTTAATAAACAATATAGAAGATTGTAATCAGAGAATGCAGCAGAAAAACGTATAAACATATACTGCAAGATATGAGAAGAGAGAAGATAAAACACCCTATTAGAGAGTAAAAGGATATTTGTAGAGTTAGGTAATATTAACAGAAAAAAATGAGAAATAAAAGATTAAAAGCAGGAGGAAAGCAAATAATATGGAGAATGAGAGCCAGAAAAAATTAAAGTGGTAACTTTAAAAGAGAAATAAAAAGGAAAAGAAGGTCAAAGTAAGAAAAAAATTAAGTAAAAATATGCAAAGAACAAAGTCAAATTCTTTTAAACTCCAGTACCCAGTGAAGTAACCTATATCAGGCAGAGTTTTTTTTCCTTTTTCTGAATGAGTGTTTTCCTTCCTAGATCTGCAATTTTGAAGTCCAGCAATTCTCAATCTTCTTCACCTAGGCTTACAGCCTGTGGCACTGTCCAAGTTGAAACATGCCCCTGTTCTTACAGGTAGGCAGAGAAGGCATGATGGCCTCAAGATTTGCTCACATAGTAGGATGATAATTTGAGTACACAATGTGAAATCTTTTCAACTTAGAGCCTCTGAATCGTGGCCGGGCTTTGGACCTTATTTTTTCTAACGTTAATTCACACACTTGAGCGAAGTCTGTTTGCAGCCCATTCCCAGTCTGTGGCTCTCTCCCATGGCTGTGTCTCACCCAGCCAATTTGGGAGGCAATACCTACAACTAAGAAGTGAATAAACCTGACATGAAACATTCAACAATTTCCTGGAATACTGCTCAATCCAACACCATGTTGAGGTACATGGCTGGCACTGGCACTGTTATCTCTCTCTGGGTGCTTCCTATGGAAGTACTTCATGGGAGCAAAACCTAATAATATTCCAATAGAACACAACCATCCTTGCCCAGTCCACTTGCTGTCAGTTCTCGCTGGAGCTCCCCAGAAAACTAGAGTGCATTTTCCTTCAACAAAATGAGTTGGAAGTAAGTCCAGACAGTTTTATTCGCTTCTCTACAAGTCCTCTGTAGCTTTTAAATTCTGATCAGTTTCTTTCTGTTTATTTGGAGTGATCTCCATCTCCATATCCATCTCCTGCTAGTATTTTTCCTCTTACTCTTCTTCCTTTTCTACTTCCTATTTCTCCTCTCTGTCTGTCTGTCTGTCTGTCTGTCTTTGACAGTGTCTCTCCGTGTCTCTGTTTGCCTCTGTTTCTCTGTCTCTCTTTCTCTTTCTGTCTCTCCCCTTCCCAAAGTTGTTTCCTATCACCTGGATTTTAAGTCTCAGAAAATCTGATATGCTGCCATTCACCACTCTACTATTTTGCCCAGTCTCAACATATTCTTAAAGGTGAATTCTAGCTCATGGAAGACTCTAGAGAATACTAAAAAATTTGGATCAATTGAGTACCTTTTGAAATATTAATATAGTAGTTAGTAGTATAACTATTACCAAATAGTAGACATTACCTCAAGAACCTAACACAGCTTAGAAAAAGTTTTTTTTTCCTAAACCTTCTCAAGGAAAGTATTCTTACAATCTTTATTTTTAAAATGATTAGTACACACATCTAGCAAATATCTTGCGTAAAACTGAAATCCAAATCCTTTATTTCTAATTCATTTGTTCTTAGACAAAAGATGATAGTACAGAAGTTTGAAAGAAGATAGTTTTAATCATATTTATCTGGTGTGAACACAATATGCCAAATGAGTGATGGAAGTTATGAGGTTAAATGGTTTGCTCTTGACATATTTCATTATGATAGAAGACTTAGACTTAATAGCCAATTTGTAAACTCATAGCTGAATATTATGTTGTATAAACCAGCATGTACTTCAAATTTGGACATAGGTAGTCTTTATTCTTTTACACTTACTATCTTTTATTTTATTAAATGAAAGGTATTTATTTTCTCAACTTTAACTTGAGATATCATTTTTTCTTCACAATTACTTTCCCATTCCTTGAAATGACAGTTTTGAAATAATGGCATTTCCAAATTATTCTATATAATATGTATATATCTCAATTTATTTAATACTATAACTTTAAGTATAAGCTGACATTTAAGGAGAAAAGCAGATATAATATTGTTGAAAATGAGTAATAAATATGTATTGAAAAATAAAGAATTTGCTTATTATGTTCCCTTTGCTAAATACCAACAATGACTCCAAGTATAAAGAAAAATCTACCCTTTTACTCAAGGAAATTTAATTTATTGTGCTGCCTATACCGTGGTCATATCCTGTGGCACTTCACTCATGCATGAAACTGTCCCTCAGTATGTGTGTGTGATTGGTTCAAAGAATATTAATGGATACTAAAATCTGAAAATTGTTAAATCCATCACAAAAATCTTTAGAGTATTTTAATATAGCTTATCTACATTCTCCCTCCAAACACTTTTAAAGAATCTCTGGATTAGTCATCAATCCTAATACCATGTAAATGCTATTCAAATATTTATTATAATATTTAGAAAATACTGAAAAGAAATCTGATTATAATTCATATATTTGCTAAGTTACTATCACTACAAACTCTATAAATCAATGTAAGATTACAAAGGGCAAACTAGTTTAATTAATGACTTTTGCTGGCATTACTATATGTGTGTCCATGTATATGTCAATGTTTTCCAACAATAATTATGACAATATCAAGTCACAGACATACATACACATAACTTCTTCTAGTATTCAATTTGTATCTGGTAAAGGTAGAAGAAATACAAGTATTTCCAACAAAATGTATTTCAATTTGAAATTAACAGCATTAACATCATTTTTAAGTAGTAAATATAAAAATGGACCATTTAAAAGAATTAGATTTTATTATATAAAATGATTTTATTATATTTCTTGCATTTTTAAAACTATCAAGCATAGCATTATTAAAAATCTTTAGAAGATATTTTGAAATGTGTAGAGTATCATAAATATAACTCCTAATTTTTATTATTACTTTTTTAATCATTGCTAGAGATTGAACACAATGCCTACACACTCAACTCCATCTTTAGCCCTTCTTTTTTTGACACCAAATCTCACTAATTTTCTCAATCCAGATATGAACTAATCATGCCTCAATGTCTAAAAATGCTAGGATTACAGATGCATACCACCATGCCTGAGTTATTATTGCTTTTGAATAGATAATTTTAAAAACATATTTATATGAAGAATACTACATTTGTATATATGGCTTGCACATGGTCTGTTTTGTTTTTAAACTATTCAGAAAATCTTTACTCTGCAGCAGTGAAACTTTTAACTATATTTTTGTTCTCTATTCTGCATGCAATCTTCTGTATATTTTGACAAAGTAGAGCAGAGCATAAGTGTTAATCTCAAAAGAAATTGCGGTACTTCAAGCTACTTACATGAATGCAGAACAACCCACTGAAGCATATGTGGTGAATAAGCTGATTTCAATTCTGGAAAACACAGTCCAAGTAGACACAGATGTGCATTGTGCAAACAGTTTGACCAAACTTGGCCTAGAAAAACACTCACATGTTGGATTTTAAATAATCAATGGATTAATATTCTGAAATTAAGTCATGATTTCTAAATAACTACAATCTATTTTTGTATGTCCATTGAAACATCCTCTGAGTACAAAATAAATTCCATACAAATAAGTGATACATATAATTGATGATTGCACCAAGTGTTGCAAGGTGAAGGTCTCCATAGAGAACTCAACCTAATCATTCAGCCTTGCTTTGCCACTGATGTCCTGGTAGGTTCACACACTGTGAGCCCAACCGAGGAGCATCAGTGCATCACATGACATGGACTGGAGTCCTACACAGCATACTCCACCAAACATTCATCCTTGGTATTCTCCTCACAATACAGCACAGACCTGCACAGTGACCCCAGGAATGTGGATACTTTGAGCGTGCCACACGGGTCATGACAAAAGTACACCCAGTATACTGCCACCATATGAGGAGCCTTCAAGTGCCACTATGGGCCTTGTAACTCCTGCCTAATGACCCCTACTCAACTGGGGAAACTCCATTCAGTATGGACAGCCACATTCAACACAAAAAACAACTGAAAATTTGCATTTGTCCATGCCAGAGAAATACCATAAAATGACAAAATGAAAACAAAAATGCAACCCCTAATCTCTAGCCCACCCCAAGCAAGCCTATGAGACATAGATATAGAACAAAGTGTAAACAACACACCTGAAGCTGTTTAAAGATAGCAACTAAAGTAAAGAACACATTGCAGCTCTAAAGGAATTCAGAACAGAAATAATCTCCCAGGTAAAACAAGAAAGGAGAAATGTAATGAAAGAAAGCCTCAGCACATTCAAAGATGACTGTTAAAAAATAGAGAAGCACTGCAAAAAGATGGAAACCTTCAATGAACAATATAAGAAAGAATTAGAATGTATGAAACAGAATAAAAGAGATAACCAGGAATCAAAAAATTCCATCAAAAGCTGGCAAAAGTGCCTGAATGAATGTGAAGATAGACTTTCACACCTTGGAGACAAGATTGGTGCTAATAAACAAAAAACAAAAGATTTTTTAAAAATAACAAGGAATCAGGAAATAAAAACTGAACAATTGCAAGACAATGCAAAGCAAAACAATATAAGATTGACAAGTGTAAACAAAATAGGTGACAACATATGATATAAAAAGACTGTTTACATTAGTAATAGTGGGAAATTTCCCAAACATAGGAAAGGAAACTGAAAGACAGATAAGTGAAGCATACACAAATCAAATAGTCAAAATAAAAATAAATCTATAACCAGACAGGATAATCAACATTCCAGAAAATCAAAATAAGAACAAAATAGAAAAGCTGTTAGAGAAAAAAAATCACTGACAAAAGAAAGCCCATTAGAATCACAGCAGACTTTGTAACATAAACAATGAAGTCAAAAAAAGCATGGAGTGAAGCATTTCAAATCCTAAAGCAAAGTGTCTTCCAAACCTCACTGATGTACCCTGCAAAAGTGTCCTTCAGCCTGTTGGAGAAATAAGACACTCCCATGACAAAGAACAGCTGAAGAACTTCATGACAAACAAAAGAACCCCCCCCCCAAAAAAAATACTGAAAGATATTCTAGATAGATATAAAAAATTATGAATTCAATAACAAGACAGGAAAAAAAAATCCACCAAACATGGCAAACAAGTAAACAATGGAAAAATTAAAGTATCAAAAGCAGAAAGACCATGACAAAAATAAACCAATTTGTATCAGTTATAACCATTAATGTAAATGACCCCAATTCACCAATAAAATGAAACAGACTAGCAGAATCAAACAAGAAACAACATTCAATGATATGCTCTTTGAAAAAAATTTTTTTAACCCAAAGAAAATTCATAGACTGAAAGTCAAAGGATGGAAACAATACATTATGGATCTGGAACCCCTGGAACAATCAGAGGTAGCTATTCTGTTTAGACAATGTGAACTTCAAACAAAGAATGATCAAATGAGATAAAGAATGTCATTTCCTACTTGTTAGGGGAAAATTTCAAGAGGAAGAGATGAAACAAAGAATAATAGAATTGCAAAATCAAGTAAGCAATAACACATTTATAATCAATGATCATATCACACCATTGACACAAACAGAAAGATCAACTGGTCAACCACCCCAAAATATAACAGAATTAAACCCAACTTGTAGAGAAATGTACTTAGTAGACATGTCCAGAGTGTTCCACATAACATTAGAATATGGAATTTTTATAGATTCACATGGTACATTCTCTAAAATAAGACCTTAAAAAATCCCATTGAACTTACCTAAATAAATGAAAAAGAATAAAAAATATACCATGCATACTGTAATCATAGTGCAAAGAAACTGGCTATTAATGACAAAAGAAACTGCAAATCTCTATTAACACATGGAATGCAAATAGCATAATTTTAAAGCAATCAATGGCTCAGAAGGAAGTAAGGAAAATAAACAATATCTATAAGCAAATGAAAATTTTAATACAATTTAAGGAACAAGAGGAATGAAGTGAAACAGCCTTCAGAAAGAAATTTATTGGAGTACATGCCCACATCATTATAACTGAATAACCACAAAGAAATAATTTGATGCTACAGTTCAAGCATCCAGATAGAGATAATGTCAAGCACAAATCGAAAACAATAGAGGAAATTAAAAAGATCATAGCAGAAATTAATGCAACTGAAACTAGTACAGCAATATGAAGTCTCACAGAGTGATGGTATTTCATTTGTGTACCACAACTTCTGGTTTTAGAATTAATTTTTAAGGCAGAACACTAAGCAACAGATTAAACAGTCTTTCTGAGAAAAATCCACATGGTTTAATATAGCATCATGGGGAAGACAAGAAGGCAAAAAGTGGGTTCGCTGAACTCAGGAAGAACCTAGAGTGAGAATTGAAGCTCACAGAGAGAGTAAAAATAAAAAGTTAAATGAAGAAGAGGGTGGTAACTGGAGACACCTTTCTCCATTAGAAAGCTCACTTTCTAGCCCAGGCTGTTCACTAGGTAGATTTCACTTTGTTCACTAGGTAGATTTGTCTATAGATTTTTTTTCTTGGAGGGTCTTTCACTGATTTTGGTATCAGGTAATACTTGCTTCCAAGAAAGAGTTTGGGAGAATTGTTTCACTTTCAATTTCACTATACAATTACTGGAGTACTAGTATGAAATCTATAAATTTCTTTTAGAATTCAGCTGTGAATTCATCAAGACATGGATATATTTTTCTTGTTCATTTTTTTAGTTTTTTTCATTTAAAGAGAAACAGGAAAAAAGTAGAAATATTACAGAATTTCAAGGAAAGAAGATAAACAGTAAGAAATCACTAGTTGATAAATTACATATTGCTCTTTTAGAAATAGTTATTCAAGTTACAAAATTAAAGCACACAAAGTAGACACTCAAGCAGTGAAATCAAATTTAACATAACCAAACAAAAGAAAAGAAAAGAAAACCCAACCCAACAAAAACAAAGAAAATGATGTGTATACCAGGTAGGTATAACCTCCTTTTGAAGCCTCATTCTCTTCCACTCAATGGCTGCAAATGGTGCTGACTCACAGAGAGGCTTGAGTCTGGATTTCCCCACTCTGGCAGCAGCCCACACATGGTGCTCCTTCCAGGCAGTGATTACCACCTGGTGTAGATTGGTTCTCTTCCCCTCTGTTGGTGAATGGCACTGCCTCATGGAGAGAGGTTTGGGTCTGGCTGTCCCCACTCTGACAGTGGCCCAGCAATGGCACGGATTGCCAGATGGGTATCATTTCATTGTGAGGTCTGGTTCCCTCAGCCCACACATCTCCAACAAAATTCTTGAGTAAACAAGAGAACAGGGGATTCCAAACCATAATGGAGGAACCAATCTAGGAGATGGTCAGTGGATAATTCTTCCATCCCCATGGAAGCCAGGCTAAGTGTGTGCATACTGATGCAGCTAAACCAAGAAATTTTTAATTAACTTATGCTGCTGAGGAAACACTCTTCTGTTTTCTCAAAGAAAAAGCTTCTAATGACAGCTATTTATATTTTTTCTGTCCTCTACATTTATGAAATAAATTTTAATTAACACATATGAATGAAAAATTCAATATTTGTCTTTGTATGCCTGACATATTTCCCTTAGCAGAACTTTCTCCAATTCCATCCATGTAACTGCAAATGATGCTATTTATGATTCTTATTCAGTAAATGCATATTTTCATTTTAAGCAACAGAAAAGATTGAGATTTAGTTTAAGGCTATCACAGAAGAAACACCACCAAACTTAGATATATATTTTTATGTTTCTTCCTGTTGTGCTTTTGTAGTTTCCTTGTTATATATATCCTTCTCCTTTAAACAAGTGTATGTTGAATACCATTTCTGTGATGCTGGGCCCTTAATCACTTGTATAGAGGAACCCCTAATTTTAATTTGATAATATGGTTACCAATTCATCTGAGATACACACTCTGTGAAGTGTAAGCTTATCTAACCAAAATGTGAAAAACAAGTCTGTATCCTGTTCCAAAGAACTGAGCACTGAACACCTCAAGGTTAGTGCAACAGCACTAGACACAGAATTTCAGGGGAGAACTGCAGAAAGAAAATAGTACTAAACCATACAACCTGATACTGACCTTTTTGAGTTCTGAATAAGCAGGTAGTACTTGAGTTTCAAAAACTGGTAGATTTTCAAAGTATTAGTAGTTGATTTCACTATTATTCATGTAATTACTGCAGTGGATAACAAGTGGACAATGAGAGACCTTGTCAAAGAACACAAGATCCTAACAAAACAAATCATAAAATTTGCCTCATTGGTGGGAGAATATTAAAATAGGATTATATGGGCAGAATTAGATCTTAACATTAAAAATATTATATATAAAGACAGAGACATATAGGCCAGATTTTGGAATACAAGAACATCTCTCTCTCTCTCTCTCTCTCTCTCTCTTCCTCTCTCTCTCTCTCTTTCCCTCTCTGTGTATGTGTGTGTGTGTGTGTGTGTGTATGTGTGTGTGTGTGCTGTTAAATTGAACCAAATCTGGAGAAGTTGTGATGGTCTTAATTTAACTGGGAGGATTATTGTGGGTTACCATGGCATGTTCCATATTTTTCTAGTGATATTACATACTCTAGGGTAATGGTTGCTTGGTGTGACTCAGCGATATAGGAAGAAATCTTTTATTGAACTATTTGGTAGGACAAACAGCGAAGTGGATACAACTGTGAAGATGTGTCCACTTGAGATTTTTTATCCACATAGTGCTTTGTGTAAAATTTTTGTATGTATCCCTCAGCATCATGGGGTGTAAAATACACTTATGCCATTTTTCTGATCCGCCACAATCTGATTTATCACGAGGGAATCTGAGTGTAGCTACAGTAGCTGTGCCTGGGAAAAACAGAAACCCATCTGTGTATTCACCCACTCGGCAGGTGAATGGTAGTGTATATAGCAGCTCCAAAGCAGCAACACATTTTTGATACACGAAATGCTCATTGTTGAATTTCTTGCATTTGGGATTTTTTAAAGTTCTTGTACTTTTATTGTAGAAGTAGCCAAATTCAGTACAACGACACATGGAAAACATGATCATGGTATCTTACTCAATATGCCAAAAAGTCTTCAAAATATGATATAAAATTAAATACCTGACTAGATGTGAAGACACACTTTCAATTTAATTATCCTGGAGCTCAGTCACCCGGTCTTTATTCATATACTATTGAATCAAATGACATTATGAAAAAACTTGTCACTTCTATCCCCAAAACTAACCAGAATGTGACATTCAACAATTGGTTTACCAGTTTCCAATTGATGTTATATTTTCTAACAAAGCACAAGTCGACCAAAGTAGGAACAATATACAAAAACAAAAAAAAATACCTAATGAAATAGCACAATTTCAAAACAGATAATTGTGTCTTACAATCTTGAGATTTCTGGAAGACATTGCATTGTCCTTGTATATGGCAAAGAAAAATGTACTGGTACTGTATATGTAAAAATTGTGCCATGATAGAAAAATTGACAGAGAAAACTTTACAAAACTTAATCCTGATATGGTAACTTTTTACAACAAAATCACATGTGTAGTAGATATTGTTGATGGGTTATGCAACAAATATGTTGTCACTTGAAACATTGATCAATGGTTGTGTTTTAATACATCCTAAAAATGTGTGGCTGGAATAGTTTTGAAATGTACAACAAAAATACCACGTGCAAAATATGGAAAAATTTTTATCAGAGTATTAAGTTTGGAACTCATAGTGATCATTTTAATGAAGGAAACAAATATTTCTTCCCAGAGAACTACGCAAAAAATGTGGAGCTCATTATTGAGCTCAGAGGTGAACAGGTTGGTGCAACATGGCAAAGAATTACTATGACAACAAGAAATTTAAAAACAGATGTGCCATTAAAAACAAGGACAAGAAAACAAAACATACATGCTAACAATTTAAGTAATACTTGCATGAAACATGTAGTTTTCACATATGAAGACTGCTTTGTGTGTGACAATTATTTTTGTAAAGATTATTTTTGTAGTAGACTTTATATTTCCATTGTAGTTCACATAGGTATGTATTTCTGATGCCATGTTTTAGGTTTTGTAAACAGGTGAAAAGCTAATGTAAAAATGTTGATGTGTGTTCTAAGCACTCATTATTTTTTGGTATTTTATTTTGTTGATATTTTATTTTCCTTCTAAGAGCACATTGTATAGTACAGTAAGAAAACTTACAAATCAGCAAGAACAGCAAGATGTCAACTATGCACTAAAAAAAAAAAAACAGGAAAGCTAAATGCATGGGTTGTTAACATAAGTGAGACATGTGTGGAATGTACACTGTTTATGTATAAAGATTGCCTTGGGTGTGACAACAGAAGTGATTATTTTTGTTGTAGAGTTCAATTGGTATTTTCATTTTAAGTCAGGAAAGCAAAACACATATGCTGTGTATGTAAGTGACATGTATGTAGGAACATGCTTTTGTCACTTGTGAAGAGTGGCTTAGATGTGATAATTGAAGCCAACATTATTTTGTTGTAGTTATCCTAGTACTTTCATTGTAGTTTGTGGAGATCCACCACACTGAAGATGCCTAACTACAGCAATCTTTTTCCTATTAAATCCTGGCATCATTATAGAAACACAAGCAATACTAGCTACAGAGATAAATTTCCTTTTAATTGGCCTAAAGAATGCAGCTGGAGGGCTGGGAATTTAGTTTAGTGGCATAAGCACCTGCCTGACAAGCATGTGGTCATGACTTTGATGCCTGGTACCATGAGGCAAAGTGCTAATTCACGGGCCAAGATGCCTCTGTCTCACCATTAACAGTGGCTCCTGAGGCCAGATACATGGTCAGTGAGGGGATGGGGCTGAGATACGGAATCACATAAGCACTGAAGCTGTAAGCTTCAGAACAAAGCATTCTTAGCACTAAAATGTTGCTCACAGCATCACACTAAGCTTCAGAACAAAGCATTCTTCTTAGCACTAAAATGTTCACAGCATCATACTAAATTATCTATTAAGCTGATATGGAAATCTATTAAGCTGACTTAATTTTATGCCTCTCATGCATGCTAGCCTGAAAAAGTGACTGTTACCTTGCATCCAGTCATGACCCTCTGCCCATACTCTCCTCCGTCTCTGTTCCTCGTATACTTAATAAAAACTGGAAGCTGGTGTGGCTAACTATCTTTTGCTCTTTAGAGCAATTGATTATCCTAGAACCTTTTACAATTGCAATTTTCTCTTGGTTTCATTTTCACTTATGTGCCACATCACAAAGTAGGAGACTGAACTTTTAATGAGGGTCTTCAGTAACTGGGGGCCCCAGTAGAAGTTCATATAGGAATTTATTTTTGTCTTTATATTTTAGACTTTGTAAATCTGTTGGGGTATGTGACTAGATCCCCAATCTCCCAAACAAGTGCACAGTGGAGGCCCAAAGTAATAAGACAAGCAACATGATCCTTATTGCTCTAAGAGGACTAAAATCCTCTGTAGAGTTCGTAACTCTGATAGCCAACTGACCCACTGTCCCTGGGTGGCCCATATTTATTCAAAATTAGGAAAGAGTTGAGTGGAAAATACAGGAAACCTAAGAAGGATTTTGGGAGGGACTCAAGGACCCCTTTGAACTACAGACAATGCTACTTAAGGAAAACTATCCAGAAAGTCTCCAGGTGGCCTCAGCTGTGGCCTATCTTGCCACCTAAAGTGTTTTCTCATTCTCAGTTCAGCCATGCCTGGGCCATTCCACAGCCCTGCACATGTATTCAGCTTCAATGACCAACATAAATTAAAGAAGAGTCAATGTTCAAAATTTCAATGCTGTTTTATAGACAATAAATATTTTATATCCAATACTTTTTTACTGCTAAAAGCCTATTATTTACTATAATAAACACATAAAATTAAAATTAATAATTCATCAATAGAAATACTTCTAAAGAACAGACAACCTTCAAAAAGTTTCTTTTACACAAAATACTAATGATTTCCCAACCCAGTCAGGTTTGCATCTTACAAAAAAATGGCCTAATAGAAAAAAGACTGGATTGCAAAGCACTGCAGAAACGCAATATGATACAGTGAGGAAAGGAAGCTAAGTTTGTGGTGATAGATTTGGAGAGAAATTGTAGGTCTTAGAAAATTATACAGAAAAGGCATGAATCTTTAGGCAATGAATGACTACAGTCAAGCTTCACCATGAACAAAGAATTTAGATAGATATGTATCCCTTCTTAGTAGTTTATTATTTGCATTTAGTATTTAGCATTTAGTACTTAGTACTTCTTAGTAGTTTAGTATTTGCATTTACAGATGGATTACTTCATTAATGGAAGGGAAAGTACACTTACTGTCTGCAATACATGTCTCTCCAACTATAAATTTACCTCCCTTAGACAGTTTTATCTGTTATATTGGAAATATAAAGAAGTTTCTGATATTCAGTTTTAAGTTAAAGAATAAATTTTAAGTTTTTCCTCATGGACTGCAAATATTAACTGCACATGAATATGTATGTGTCGATACTAGACATTGTTGTGTAACTTTGTTCATAACTGTTTTGCACACTAGATTTGCCAGGGCCTTAAATTATTTGAAAGATTTTGATCAAAGTTCATTTTTGAAATACACAATTTCTGCATGTTGATTGAGCTGAGTTTAAATTGCAAATCAGTGAAACTAAATTAAATGTGTAAATATATTAGGACAAAGAAGCAAAGGATTAAAAATCCAGTTGGTTACTATGAAAATAGTAACTTTGTCTAAATTAAAAATCATTGCATCTAAGTATTTTTAAAATTATTATTATTCCTTTCAATATGATGCACAGACAGATCATTTCACCTGAAAAAAAAAACTAAAACTTGCCTAAAGATAATGGAAGTTATTAGAAAAAAAATTTGACATTTCTAGGCATTTGAAATTTCATTCTGATTCTACTTTGGCATATATCATATTTTTTCTACATGGTAAAAGATATAGATAGTTGCAACAGAAATTGTATGTACCAATTATTGAAATTAGGAAATGACAGGTAATGAATATGTCTTGCATTCCAAGTAATACATCTAAAGCTCATCTTTTTAATAAAATAGGTAATGTTTGAGAATCAGTGTCTCCTAATTACAGAAATCAACATTAGAAGATGTGAATATTTTAAAGAGCTGAATGAGTTGTATAATATCTCCCAAAGCTATGCATTTAAAAATGATTATCAAGGTACTATATCTGTCCCTTTTTTAATTTCCCATTCATTGTTTTTTTAAGCAATAGGAAGTATGCCAATATTTTGTTTTAAATGACATTTTTACCATAAGTTTGCTCCTCTCTGTTAACATTTAGTAAACATTTTTATGACTTGTAATCTAGCAATAAGTTTTAATATTATGTTGTACTTCACTTTATACTATAAGTTAGCTTTTAATTTTCATTTTTATTTTCCTCTTATCAACATGTCATTGTTAAATATTTCTCCATATTCTTGGCTTTATATGCCACCTTTCTTTCTTTTGACTTCTAGCAGATATTTGTATATAATTATGTTTTACTTTGTCATCTACTTTTCTAGGCTTTCCAAATGTAACCTTCCTTGCTTAATGATCCTTTGTAAAACAATTCAGGCATGAATTATTTTTGTTCATCTCTGAACTTCAGTTTCATCTAGTTTTGCACTTAATTTTTACTACAGAAACATGCAAAGTTTGTTCCTGGTGAAATATTAACTAAGCTTCTATTTTTTTTACTTGAGTAATGAAATTCAAAGGTGACTGTGAAATTTTGAATTTATTTCTGGGTTTGCAAAAGGAAATAACTAAGCTGTTATTTTTTGTAAAGTCAAACTTTTTAAGAGTAAAGAATAACGATGATAATATTGCACAAAAATGTAATAATTAGAATTCAAAACTGCTGAATTTTGGAAATCAAAAAGTAAAAGCCTATAGCTATGTTTTGAACTGGAGGGATTCCAGTTATCCCCTGTAATGATACAATTTTCTATAGAGAAAAACCTCAAAGTACAAGATATTTTTGACTCCTCATAGGAGAATCATCTTTTGTCTATTCAATAATCAGATAAATTTGTCTACTTACTTTTCTTGAGATCATATTTTCAATGTGGTTTTTGTTCTGAAAAATACACTATTTTCATGGCTTCTTTGCCTGATATCTTGTGCAATACATACTCTGTACTAATTCATTGATGTGTAATAGTATTAATATTCATTATACATGTTATTTACATGCCATACTACATTAACCCTTTTAAAGTGAATACTTACATATATATTCACATAATTTTGCAACTATCACCCAAGTCAGTTGCAGTGCATTGTCATCAGCCTAAAAAGAAGATTATGCCTGTAAGTCTCTTCCTATTTTCACCTCCCACAAAATCTTCAACTATTGACAAATACAAATCTGTCTGTAGATTTGTGAATTCTGAGCATTTCATCTAAATGGAATGACAGATAAAGTAGTCTTTGTGACTAATTTGTTTCACTAAGCATAATAATTTTAAAGTCTACCTATGTTGTACCAGGTACATTTTATTGTACCAATATATTACATATTATTTATTCATTTATCAGTTTCTGGATATTTTTGTTGTTCCCAATTTTGGTGACACTGCTACAAGTATTTGTGGGGCTTTTTTTAGTGTGTGTGTGTGTGTGTGTTTATGTGTTACATACAGTTTTGTTTTACTGGAGTATATAACTAGAAGTAAAATTTTTGTAGTATGTGACCATTCCATATTTAAACTTTAAAGGGAATGTGTGTTTACAAAATACTTGCATCATTTTATATTCCCTGCAGCAGTACATGGAGGTTTTGATTTCTCCACATTCTCACCAACATTTCTTATCTGTCTCTTTCATTAAAGTTATACTAGTGTGTGAAATAGTAATTTATTCTTAAAAGTTGTAATTCTTTGATTGTTAGGCAGTTTTCCTATGTTTATTGACCATGTCTGTCTTATTTAGAGAAATATTAATTCATATGTTTTAAATATATATATAAATCATATATTGTGTGACTTATCTATTTATTATTCATATGTAAGCATTCTTGTATAATTTCCATAAACCCTTGATCAGCTATTTAATTCACAATTTCCAATCCTTGAGAAACTCCTGATATGTAGTTTCCACCTAAACAGGTGAGCTAGAGTGACTGGTACCCCGATATTAGTTTGTGGGGCTTGTGCCCAATAAGTGAGAGTTCTAAATATTATAGAAGTTTATTTCAGTTATAATTGTTTTGGTTTACTACTCACATTAACATTCCACAAGTGCTAGTGTGGAAATAATCTTTATAGTCTGACCATATCACTCCTTTTGTTGAAGAAGATCATTTCCTATTACTCTACCTACTGCTAACTGCCATGTCCTGAGGATGTCAATATACCATGTCTTACAAAAATATTTTTCTTTTTTTAGCACAATAATCCTAGCAAGACTTGCTTGCATGGTCACCATCACCACAGAGAGGAGCTTGTGGAGGTGGGTGGGGCATGAGACTCCAGGCAGATAATGTGGCTGTGATGTCCACTAGCCAAGTGAGTGTAACACTGGCAGCCATGAGGCCTCCCATGAGGCAGGGCAGCCTGGGCTTGTCAACCCTCAGGTTCCATGGAAACTGCCAATGGCTACACAGCAGCAGTAAATGCAGAGGCCAAGGCTCAGCACATTTTTCTCCCCCTCATCCTGAACCAGGAGGGACCTGGTTGCCTGGGTGACTTGAAGGGCTTCTCTGCCCAAGAACAGAGTGGAAATTCTCTTCACCAGGATATGGAGAGTTTTCAATCACCAGGAGCACAAATGTATCATTGTTGGGTTACATAATGCAGGGAAAACTACCATCCTTTACCAATTTTCTGTTAATTAACTTAGGCACACATTCCCTTCAATAGGAAGTCATGTAAAATAGTGATTAATAATACATGGTGTGGGATATTGGTGGTCAAGAAGCCTGAAAAACTTATACTAATAGATATGAGACTGTGTTATTATTGTTGTGGACAGTACAGACTGAGAATTTCTGTAACTAGAGAAAAACTCTACAGTTAGCTTGTGAGGACCTAAGAAAGCCTGATCTCCGATTTTTGCAAATAAGCAAAATGTTGAAGAATGCATGACTGTAGCAGAAATCTCCCAGTTCTTGAAGCTCACTTCTATTAAAGATTACCACTGGTATATCCAGGCATGCTAGCTCTTACTGGCCAGGGACTGTGCCACAAATGTGAATGGATAATTTCATAACTTTCTATTAGATGGTATCTACTGATCGTTTCTCATTGACTTTGTATAAACAAAGGGATGAACTTTATTTGAAAACTGTAAAAATTAATGGTTTATATATTTATCATACGTTGATTTAAACTTTTTCTAAAAATGTAAAACTGATACCACTTTCTTAAAAACAGTTTCAACCTCCAATTTTCTCTCTGATTAGTTCCTTCCAAAGTATATTATTGAAGATATTATTGTTATAATGATTCCTTACAGGTCATTGTATAACCTGTGGTAAGTACAGAGAGAATAAGACACTTTGAACTTTATAAAGTGCATTATTATTGATATAATATTCACTAGTTGAATTTCTCTTCTTGTCCTGTTAAGTCAAAATGCAAATCAACATATACTTTTTCCAATATTTTGAAATGTAATGTTACATACAAAGATTACAGGGTCAGGGATTTAGCTCAGCAGTATAATTGCCAGACTGACAAGCACAAGGTCATGAGTTCGATACTTGGTACTAAAAAAAAAAGTATTTTACTTAAGGCTATGTATGTGATGTATAGGTACATCAAGTTCAAGTGAATTGCTTTTATTTATGTTCCAAGAAAAGCACTTAATATAAATTAATAACATCTTTGTTATTACATAAGGAGATAATTATTGGTGCCAACATTAAAGTGCTATTTTTTACTTTTCCTCTATATTATCTGCATTGTATTAGCCAAGACTCTCAATCATTGACCTGCTTTTCAAAAAAGAAATGAAAAAGTTTGACATAGTACATCTATTTTGTTCTTAATAGCACATGTTGAATCATAATCCAAAGAGTAGACTATCGGATTCTTCACTTGGTGTTATTATTTGATGCCATTGCATAGTGAAAAAACAACCACATTATTCTTTCTGTTGGTTTTATGCCACCAAAATTACCAAGTAAATTGCTAATATATTAATTAGTTAATCATGAATGTGACTAAAACTATCCAGTAATTTTATTTGAATTGTAAACTATTGTACCATACATGTCTACCCAAAGAGTTGAAATTCTAATAATACTGTTAAATAATTTGCTACACTCTTTTAAAATACTAAATTATATGTCAAACAATTAAAACTAATGTGACAGTAAAAGACATACTTTTCAAGCAACACTGATAATTTCTTAATTTTCAACTGTCTTCTTTTAAGAGTAGGACTATTTTAAACTTTGATTCTATGAGTTTTCTTATATCTTTTTCTACCACGTTTGCATTGTTTAATAATTGTAAAGTGTAACTTTCTTTGCTTTTTGATTTGAAAAATTGATTGATGTGGTGTATTATTTGTACTAATAAATCACTTGCCCCAAATCACCTTTTATATTTGCATAGGATTTCTTGTTTGTTTTTCACTATCTTAAAGGTATTTCTCATTGTTATATACAAAATTAATCTGTTAAATATAAAAAATAATAATCTTAGCCAGAGAATGATTCACTGTTTTAGTAACACTGTATCTTTTACTATTTGTATCTTGATCATTAATCTTTTTACATTACTCTTTCCTCAACTTCTATTTGTAAAGGAATTGCCAGTCACTGAAGGACATTTCAAGGGTCATTTTCTCTTGGATGAATCCCTTTGCATCCCCATGAAGCAAAATAAGTATTTCAACCATCTGCTTATCTATCATGGGTTGAAATTTCTTCCATAACTTTTTCCTTTAAATCTTGCTTGAGTTATTTTATAAATACTCTTCTAGCATACTATTCCACAAGCTTTCTGTAGGAGGGATTTCTTAATTTTTTTGTACATTACTGAAACAGCCAAGATCCAGCTGTAGATTATCTCAAATCTATGTTCATATAATCAGCATTTTGCCTTAAAGAACTATTGACCTAGGACAAAATATAGCTCCCCCTTTGCTTGATATTAAATATGCTGAGTTTGTGGTCTCACAATATCCAGAAATGAAGTTGTAAACCAAAGGTAGAAGTTATGAGAGTCTTTTTTGAAAATTAGGAGAAGATTATCCTGGATTTCCAAAAGGGGTTCCAAACAGGTAGCAACTGAGGTCCTTTTCAGGAGTAATTTATATAGTGTGGATCAAACTATAATAAACTTATGATTTAAAGTATAGCCACTTAACTTATATTGATCCAGTAGGAAAATGAGTCATGTAGCATGGGTAAGTGGTAATAACAAAGGTGATATTTTAGAGGAATGTGTCCAGATGTTCTGCTTACCCACCCACATGTCTGATCCCTGTCTGAATTTACTGGACCAGATGGTGCTAATACAATATAATTTTAAGTTATTGTTTATCCCTTAGCGAGGTATATAAGCCTGACCCTTATATTTCTTTTTCTAAACTACTTTTTTATTTTTAATTTTTAAGAGAATAAAACCAAATAAAATAAAACAGAGTAAAACCAATCAAAACAAAACATTGAAAGCAATACAGAATTTCAAAACAATACGAAATGAAAAACTGCTGCCATAATGCCTCTTGTAATCTTCAAACTAAATGTTCATACCATCGGATATATTAAAATCAAAGCAAAAAAATCAGAAGAAAACCAATCAAAACAAAACAGTGAAAATGATATAATATTTCAAGACAAGATAATAGGAAATCAACAATGGATACAATAATGCCTCTTGTTATCTTTAAAACAGCTGCCCATGTCATTAGATACAATACAGTCAAATCAAACAATACATAATAAAACCATCAAAACAAAACAATGAAAAATATACAGGACTTTAAAGCAAAACAATAGAGAATTAACAATGGCTACTATGTTCCCTTTTTGGATGTTTCCTCACTTGCACTTTCACAATAACTATTTTACAGTTTAAATCCCACTAACTCCATTTGTTTTTCATACTAGGGAGACAACATGATGTTCACCTATATGAGTTGGAACCATTTCACCCAAAAGCATGATCACAATTTGCATCCATTTACCTACAAAAGCCTCATGATTATCCTCCTTCACAGATGAGTAGATTTCCATTGAACAAAAGTGTTATATCTTTCTTTTACATTCTGCAGTTGATGGACAAGCTACTCCTACTTTTTTCTGGCTTCCACTTACATGGAGCTATATTTTCTCTTCTTTGACTTTCACTTTATGAATTTCTTTCTGAATTAATATGCTTCTTATATACCACATCCTGATGTATTTTGTTTCTTGATCCACTCTGCGTGTGTTTCTTTTTATTGGTGAATTGAGGCCATCCACATTAAAAGTTATGGCCAACATACACTGGTTCATCTCTGCCATGCTTTTTTCCTGCCATTGGCTCCCTACTTTTCCTCTGCATTCAGTTGTCTATCCTGCTTAGAGATCCCACTCTGCTGCTATTCCCAGGGTTGTGATCATTTTTATCTCTCCCTAGAATATCCTTCAGCACTCTTTGCAGGATTGGTTTGGTGGTCATGAATTCCTTTAGTTGTTCATTGTCATTGATGCATCTTATTTCTCCATTAATTTTGAAATATAGTTTTGCAGGGTACATCAATCTGGGTTGAAATTTACTTTCTTTTTTAAATTTTATTTTAAAGGGAATAAAACAAAAGAGGACAGATCTAAGCAAATCAGAACAGAACAATGTAAGCAACCCAGCCCTTCACAACAAGACAATTGGATATTAACAGTTGCTATCATAATGTCTCTTTCTTTGAAATAGTTGAGCTTAGCTTTACACACAATAATGTCAAACATAGCTAAGTAGAATAAACAACTCAAGAGAATGGAAGTATTCCAAGACATTCTGAACCATATAATCAAAGATGAACAATGGCTGCTATATTATCTCATTTTCCATAAAAATTTTGTTTTTACTATCATATATATTAAAATCCAATAAGACACAATGTGATAGAACCATTGGTAATAGAAAAACAAAAGCATGGTAGGACTTCAGAGCAAGATGATATTAAATCAACACTTGCTAACATACTGTCATGTCTTCAAAGTAACTTTTCCTATGATCACATATATTAAGATCAAACAAAACAGAATAAAACCATTGAAAGTTGCTTTCTTTCAGGACTTAAAACACTTTATGCCAAACTTTTCTTGACTTGATGGTTTGTCTTGAGAGGTCCATCATGATTCTGGTGGGTTCTCCTTTATAGTTAATCTGTTTGTTTTTTTCTAGCAGCATTTAATATTCTGTTCTTGTGTTTAAACTATGGGATCTTGATTATTATATGTCTGGGTGTAGATTTATTTTGAGTATGGTTAATTGGAGTTTTAAATGCCTCACTTATCTTTATGTCAGGTCATTTTCCCATGCTCGAGAAGTTCTCTGCTTTGACTTCTGTAAATAGTCTAGGTCAATTTTGTCGACTCCTGCTTTTTCATTGACACCTATCATTCTTAAATTATTTTTCTTTGCATCACCTTGCAGCCATTGAATTGTTTTTTTTCCAGGTTCTTAGTTATTATTAAGAGATCTTTCCTGTCACAATCACTAGCTGCCATCCTGCATTCAAGGTCTTAAAGTCTGTCTTTAGTTTCTTTCAAGCAGTTTTGCCAGCTTGAAATGCAGTTTTTAATTTCCCAGGTATCTCTCTGAGTCTCTTTCATGCATTCCAATTCTTGTCTATATTGTTCATTCAAGGTTTTCCTCATTATCATATAACTCCATTTTTTATCTATGTGTTCTTTGGATACATTCAGCAACCATTTTATTATGTTTATCATTTCTTCTTTTACCTGAGATATTAGTTCTGATCTGATTTCTTTTACAACCTCATGAAGTAGTTTCATTAATTCAGTTGCCATCATTCCAGAAATTTCTGATGTGTGACTTCTACTTTATTCCATGTCTGTGTCACCTGGACATGTTTGTGCTGGAGACCAGAGATTGCTTTTTTCTCCTTCTTCTTGACTTTTTCCTGAACTCCTCCGAATGAGCAAATTGTGGGCATCCAAGTCACTTCCCATATTGGCAAAACAGACACAGTGTAGGAGAATGAGGCAGGCACCTGGGTTTCTACTAGCCCAGGTTCCCCAGAAGATGATGGGGTGTGGGGTGGGCTTCTCCAGACACTCTGAGCTTCTTCTCCAAGGTGTGGCTGATTGGTTCTCCTGGCTCATGCTGGCTACCCATGGGAGATTCCAGATGGCATGCCTGAGTGCATACAAGAGCTGGGCTGGCTGTTTCTTCCTTCACATGCTGGTAACCTGCAGGAAAGTCTGATTGGTGGCCTATGTGTGCACAGGGCTTGGCCTGACTGCTTCTTCTCACCCATTCTTGTGACTGGTGAGAGAGTCTTTATTTCACTTTGAAGGTATATGGTGGATTGGAAGCTTACCCTACCCATGATGGTTATTCACAGTAGAGCCTATATCAGCCTGATTTCAAATAGGGGCTGGGCTCACTGCTTCTCCTTGCTTATGTTGGTTACCCATGGGAGAGTCCAGATGGTCCCTTGCATTTCTTTATTGAGTTCTGGTCTTATTGAGATGTACTTTCTACCATAATTGTGATGTCTGTTAGAGGTGGTGCATGAGAAAACACTTGGATATAAGTTTGTGTGGGGGAAAGTTGGATTTAATTCCTTTTAAGTACAGTTAGGCTAAAATTGGAGTGATGTCAATTGGTGGCCTGGAGGAGCAGATAAGTTAATATACAGTTTGGGAATGGGTTTATAATCTCAAAGAATATGAATGGAATGTGTAGTGTCAAAGTTACAAAGGTAGTCAGTGCAGGTGTATGGATATTGCTGAAAATTCTGACCCCCAGATTATTGCTTGTTCAGCCCTAAATACCTTCATGACCATCTGTTCTATTTTCTGAGGGCAGTATGGTTCATTCAGTGAATTCTTGTTGCTTGTAGAGGGCAGCATGGTTTATTGTGGATTTCTTTTTCAGTTCAGGCCTGACAGTCCCCATCTTTTGGTTGTTATATACACAAGGGGTCACCAAAGTGGGTGATATTTCTCATGACCACTTTAGGCACAAAAATTGCAGTGGCATGTACAGCCTGATTGTGAGTGAACTTTTGGAGAACAAGGATGTATCAGTGTAACAGGCTTAGTATTTGTTTTTGGTAATCACTTGTATGTGACTTCGTAAAAACTGTGAGAAAAGTCTGAAGAGTCATGGCCCAAAAAGAAATAGGAACATAATACAAACAAGAGGTATAGCTAGTGGAAGAACCCATGAGGCCAAGCCGCAAACATCATTCAAAGAGTTGGACAGGCATTGTCACATTTCTGAAGATTTTTGTGACCATACATTTTGTTGCATCCTATACAATGCCTGAATGGTTGGAGTAAAGCAACATTCTTCCCAAGGAAGATGTATAATTCACCTATCTCAGTGGTGAGAGATAGTTCCAAATCTCTGCAATTTTGAAAGGTCACTGCAACCAGGGTATCTATATGGTTTTTTTTTAACATCAGAGTGCAGTTAGCCATATGTTTGAAACTGTCAGAAATATCTTGAGAGAGGGATTGAAAGGAAGTCAGGGAAGTAGTTAGAAATGCTATACCTGTCCCTGTAACAGCAGTGATACCCAAACTGATAAGTATAGGTCTGTGATGTATTAATCTAAATCATTGGACTTGGGTTTTAGTGGTAACAGGCAGGCTCCTTTTTCCCAGGGCAATGTCAATTTTTGGGGTGAGACATGTGCCGATGTCAGTTCAGTTAGTGGGGAGGCACAAGTAGGTTGATGTCCCACAGAGGAAGAAAACAACTTGACCAGGTAATTAGAATTACTTGTGAATGTTAAAGGGGTGTTTGGCATTTTTATTTTCTCTTTCTCAGATGCTCAGGTTACCTGCTAGTGTAACACCTACAAGGAACGCGAGAGTTCCCTGGTGTTATATCTAATTATTGCCTATTGTTTTATTTTTCCATTGTGGGAAGAATCTTTGGTGCGTATTAGTAGTCATAGCAAGGAACAGTCAAAGGTAGGCAAGAAGAGATAGTATGAGACAGTGGGAGATTGAAGAGGAGTCTAAGGAAGAAAAAGCATACATGGAAAATGATGTCCATTGCAGAACTTTGGCTGTCTACTGAGCATTGATGTAGTCACCACTTTGGGAAAGCAGACACTCTGAGTGAATTGGGCATCTTGAATAACCTGGTAGCTGGCATAACTGTATGACACCAGTAACAGTAGCATATGGGTATACTCATGGAGCGGTACAGGGACTAGTGATATAATGGAGGACAAATTATGCTTAATGCAAACAGGGGCTTGAAAGTCCAATGAATATCAGTGGTCATGGGGCTGCATATAGTCTTAGTTGAATTCTTATATACAGAAGCATTAGCAAAATAGGACTGGAGGAGTCAGGCCACATGTCCTGTCTGGAGGTTTGTTGTCTTGTCAGTAACAGGGAGAGTGGCTATGTTCATTTTCTTGAGGCATTGCAGTTGAGCCTTCATTTTATACTGAGGGTGGGATGTTATGTTGGTAAGGACCTACATGGGGAGGGACTGGAATAGCCTTGTAGGTTGCTGTAGACATTGAAACAGAGAGCCAGTAAACCTAGACAAAAGCAAACTAAGATTGTATTGGAACAGTTCAGCAAGGAGTAAGTTAACTGCAAAGTTTTGCAAATTAAGAAGCTGCAAGAATGCAACTATGGAATGTGATGAAAGGAACAAGAGTGTTAACTACACCAAATTTCATACAGAAGGAAAGGAGAGAGTCCTAATTAGGGCAAGTTGAAAGGAGCACAAAAATATTACTCCACCCCTAAGACAAAAAGACAATTGAGTTGTAATCCCAGTAGAATTGAGAATAAAATTCACAGGAGAAGGCATTTAAGTGTTTTGTGGAATTCTAGTAACCCTGAGAGAAGTTGGGGAGATTACTTTTGACTTCCATGAGGAGGAGAGTTCAAGAGAATTGTTTCAGGACACAAATTTGTTTTGGAGTGGTAAATCCACTGTGGGGTGTCTTGCAGACAATAGTTATTGGAGTGCTACAGATGACTCAGAAGAGTCCTGCCCACTAGGTCTATAGGGAATGAGGGTTTAAATTTTTAATAAAAAACAATTTATTAGCTAGGTTCTTCTCATAATGGTGACTTTCAGAAGGCATGAGATTAGCATCATGTTGTATTTCTTTTTCAGATTATTGCAGAACTGGGAGGTAATCTCTAAGGGGATTGGCCTCCAGGCTGGAGTCTGGCCCAAGCAGAAATGTGCAAGTCATACAAAAGTTCAATAGGAATATAACCCATTTTCTCTCTGCAAATCACTCAGATGTAAAAAAAAAAAAGCAGTTGGGTGGAGAGAAACACAGTCTTTATGAAGCTGAAATGTTAGTTTAGTGAGATGGTCCTTAAGAAGGTTGATAGCTCTTTCTACATTACTAGACACTTGAAGTCTGTAGAGGGTATGTAAATTCCATTGGATCCCAAGTGACTTAAAACACATATTGCTTGATTTAGCTAATAAATCAATTGTTTAATTTAACTAATAATTTGAATAATGACTAATAAATTGTGTAATAAATAATAATTGTATTAATAAATATCTGATTCAGTTGGAAAGAAGCCTCATGCTTGATGGGTAGGGAAGGGAGGAGTCCTCAGAAAACCCTGAGGTGTGATCCTGTGGCAGACAGAACATTGGTCATTAAGAACATTAGTTTTAAGAAGAGTTTTCTGCTTATGCACTGGCTCCTTTGAGGACCTGGCCCTGTTTCACTGCCTATACTATTTCTAACTAGCTCAGCTGCCCACAACACCATGACACATGCCATCCCAGCAGACCATCTTGAGGCACAAGGAACTCCAGCCAGCAGCTCACATGGAGCCAGGCTAGACCTGGCTCCTCCTGCAACACCCGCCTTCCCGGCAGACCACCTCACAGGACCCAGGAACTCTAGTCAGTTGTGAGCAGGGGCCGGGCTAGACCCAGGCTCCTCCTGCAACCTCTGACTTCCCAGTAGACCACCTCAAGGGACCCTGGAACTCTAGCCAGTGGTATGCACAAGGCCAGGCTAGACCCAGGCCCTTCCTGTGACCCCCACCTTCCCTGAAGACCACCTCACAGGACCCAGGAACTCCAGCCAGTGGCATGCACTGTGCCAGGATGGACCCGGGCCCCTCCATGATCCCTGCCTTCCCAACAGACCACGTTGCAGGACCCAGGAACTTCAGCCAGAGGTGTGGGTGGGCCAGGCCAGGACAAGGCTCCTCCCATGTCCCCATGGTTCCAGCCACCCACCGCAGGATCTAGAAACTCCAGCCTATGACAAGCACACTTGTAGTCTCACCACTGCCATTGGGGACCCCCCACACATACTGGACCTAGTATTGCTGTTGATCTTCAGCCCCCACACCTTCCCCCAGAACCTTGGACCACAGTGGATTAACCATGCAGTATCAAGAGGCAACTCATTAACACTTCATCCAAAAAGAAGAATTCATCAGGCTTCCATTAGTGAGGTGAGTTTCCCCACTTCTGTTAGTGAGGTGGGACCCAGCAATTGGATAAATATCAAGCTTACAGTAGGACCCCAAGATACACATTACTAACAGTTGACACTAGTGGAATTGAAGGACCAAATATTAACCCAAAAGGGAAAATGGCAAAATGAAAAAGCAAAATTCAATCTGAAACATCTAATCCATCAGGAGCAAGTACAGGAGACATTATGATAGGGGACTTCAAAAGTAAAACACTGGAAATCTCTGAAAAGATAGCAAGTGAAATAAAAAAAAAAAACTTCATGAGGCAATAGAGGAAATCAAATTAGAAATAATCTCTCATGTAAAGGCAGAAATAATAACCTTAGTAAAGGAGTTGCTCAACACAGCTAGAGAAGAAATAGACAAAAAAGTAAAGGGCCATGAGAAACTAATTGAAACCTTCAATGAACAATATAAAAAACAAGCAGAATTCATGAAACAAACTCAAAGAGACATCCAAGAAATAAAATGTTCTATTGAACCCTGGCAAAACTGTTTAAATGAAGCTGAGGATAAAATTTCAGACTTTGAGGACAGGATCACAATTAATGATCATGAAAGGATAGAACTCTTACAAATAACAAAGCAGCATGAAATTACAATCCAGCAGTTTCAAAATGATGCCAAGAGAAACAATGTCAGATTGATAGGCCTCAGTGAAGATGCAGGAGTCAATGCAAATGACATCACAAAACTTTTCACAGAAGTAATAGCAGAAAATTTCCCAAGCATGGGGAAAAATCTGATATGCAGATAAGTGAGGCATATAGAATGTCAAACAATCACAAACAACATAAATCTACTCCCAGATGTATAATAATTAAGATCCCAGGCATGCAGCATAAAAACAGACTACTAAAAGCTGTTAGAGAACAAACACAACTGACCTATCAAGGAAAGCCCATTAGAATCATAGCAGACATTTCAGCAAAAACCCTCAAGTCAAGACAAGCTTGGTGTGAGGTATTTCAAGCCCTGAAAGAAAATAACTTTCAATCCATAATGATGCTCACAGCAAAACTTCCATTCAAATTTAATGGAGAAAGAAGATACTTCCATGACAAACAATAACTGAAGAAATTCACATCCACCATACCAACCCTAGAAAGGGTATTGAGAGACATACCAAATAGAGATAAAAATTATCACAATATCCAGAACAACAACAGAAAGAAACCACCAGGAAAACCAAGCAGTTAAATAAGGGGGAAAAGCAGAAAGCACATAACTGGATCATAACATGGCAAACTCGAGCCAATTAATTTCAGATATACCCATAAATGTAAATGGCTTCAATTCAACTATCAAAAGAAATAGGTTGACAGAATGTATCAATACACATCATCCAACAATATGCTGTATACAAGAAACATATCTGACCTAAAAGGAAACTCATAGATTAAAAGTTAAAGGATGGAAAACAATAGTCCATGCAACAGGAACCCAGAAAAAAGCAGGGGTAACCATTCTGTT